>CAODLS010907123.1:0-14555 GCA_948243855.1 Flueggea neowawraea | reverse complement strand
AGCTTCTGTGTGGTGTTTATAATGTTGTATAAACATGCGCACCTCCAAAGGAAGGAAAGAACACCACAACACATGATCATACCATGTGTGTTATATACACGACCATAGGGATGAAAAAGATTGATAAACGATCTCACTTTTTCTAGTGTGAGACCCTGTCGTTAACATGTGGTTCTCGGTACTACCTACCCTTAGAACCCTTAACACATTCAAAACATGTAGTTAAGTTTATCTACTCTAACTTGTCGTTAATGGTCATAATTGATTCGACCAAGCGTGTCAAGCTAAAAAAGTAAACTTAGCTATGTGGATTGTCTGGTGTAAGAGGGAAAGTTTGTTTCTAGACGCATTTGCATTAATCGCAAAAGTTTGCTTAGTCGACTCTCATGTAGCGAGGCACATGATGTGTGAACTATGAGTAAAGCTTTCGTGAGATCGAGTAGTCCGAAAGCAGCGATTGTGTGGTTACGAACTAGGGGAAGACATATATTTCCAACAGTTTGTGCTGCTGTTGCATACACTTTGACAGAATGGAGCTGGTCTTCAAGAGACATCTTCTAGCAGGATTGCGTTAAGAGCTGTTATATAACCCTAACAGCTGTATAGCAATTACGCTCTCATCGTATGCTGGTCGTGCGGTCTATTTGTCTGTATGACACGAGATCTTAATCATGATTAGTATTAGTTCTATCATGATCCATGACGAGTTATGGTTCTGTCATGTGCAAGTGGGAGATGTTGGAAAATGTGGTCCGCCCATGACCGGTGAACCGAACTCGGTCGGTCAAGGTGTGAACCAAGACCATGGGCCGAGACCAATTGAAAAGTCCAATTGAGAAGAACCAAACCCGGTTGGTCAAGGTATGAACCGAGACCAATTGGTAAGCCCAATTGAGTTGGGAATAAAATGGGCTGGTAAGCCCGTTAGGGCCACGAGCCCGTTTAAGGGCTTATATAAGGAGCTTTGCCCCTTCATTTCCTAAATTTAAGAACACCAACACACACGCAAAGAGAGAGAGAGAGAGAGAGAGAGAGGTTCGACCTCCTGTCTCGAGTCTTGCACAGATCACGTGTGGCATCTAGATTGCGAAACAGTCAAGCACTCCCGTCGACATTTCAACCGTGGTTTGCTCGCAAGATCAACATAGAACTGGTCCTGCTCCGCTGCAAGCTTCCGTTGGAATCGATATTAATAATTCGAACATATTTATTATACTGTTTATTAGTTAAACCAGTATAGGATTCCTTCAAAATTAAACACCTCTCTCTTTAATCACTCTATGCGATTGCATATATAAGTACAAAAATACTCGCATAACCTCCATATTCCTTCTGTTTCATCAAAGCCAACCTCCCTTGAAAAAAACATGGCTCTCTCTCGGTCCAAGAAAAGCATGAGAATCTCAATAGCAGTGGCAGACACAGCATCATGGTACTGTGCCGCAGCGTTGCTTGGCCTAATATTGTTGAGTTCTATTAGAGAGAGTTCTTTTGCAGCGGAAGATCAAGCGGCTGTGAGAGGTAACCATATTTTGGAACGACCTTGCGACGAAATTTATGTTGTCGGAGAAGGAGAGACTCTCCATACCATCAGTGACAAGTGCGGCGACCCGTTTATCGTTGAGCAAAACCCGCACATCCATGACCCCGATGATGTTTTCCCTGGATTGGTCATCAAGATCACTCCTTCTCTTAAGCCTGCAAAGTTGTTGAGATAGAATTCAATTTACAGAGACAAGACAGTTAGGCCTTTACATATCTGTACACGCCTGTATTGCAGAATTTTGAATCAGTGCACTGCTTTCCATACAAAAGGAAATTTTCTTTCAGTATACCTTTTTTTTTCATCTTTTTTAGTCACTTAGAACGGAATTCGTGTTTCTCTTTTTCTTTTTTGACAACAATAGATATGAATATATAGTAATAAGTCCACTCTATTAGATGTGGACTGCTTGTTATCTCTTAATTATCAAATAGATGTATGATTATTCTCATACATATGTGGAGAGTGTTGAAAATGAAGAAATTTCAAGAAATTTGGAAGTCTTTAGCTCTATGTATTTGATGCAGCTGATATGCCGAACTCTGCACAGAGATTCACGAACATGCCGATACCAGTGGTGGCTGTCTTTTTTTTTTTGTATGATTTGTTTTTTCCAGATTAATTTTATCAGAGTATGTTTAGCATTCATCATGAATTTTACTTTAATATGTCTGCGTGTCCCTCTGTGATTTTTTTTTTTATATATATTTTGGAAGAAAGGTAATAAGAATAACAGTAGAAGAGGAAAAAAAAGTTTTCGAAAAAATAATTAAATATATGCGTTAGATGGTGATCCATAATTGATCAGACACGTACGTTATTGTAGTATATACTTTAATTGGGGAGCAGAGTGAAGTAATGAAGATGTGGCGGTTGCCAGTTAGAAAGGACAACCCATACAACTTTGTCTATCATTCAAGAAAGCCATATGAAGTGTTTATGTTGCTGATAAAAACGATAATTTGGCAGAAAGTTGGATTCTTCTGTCTCCTCCGGAGCATCTCCGGTTAATTACGAACTCCTCAAGAGAATAACCCAATTCATGTAACTTATAAGATTAAAAGAATGTTAATATTTCTTGAATTCATCATTCAAATGTATTGTTTTAGTGGTATTGGAATCATATTCGACAAAGAGTATAGAGACTTTAGGTCTTAAATAGGAGTTGATGCAAAAGAAAAAAATTGTGTTCTGGATTAATCTGATGATCATAAAACAAATTCAGATATCAAAAAGTGTTGGATTTGTGAAGTGTCATAAAGTAGTTTATGGGCGAGAAATTCAATATTTAAAAGGTTAGGGTTTAAGATAATCTCTAAGATGAATATTTTATCATAACCACATAATATTTCGTGAGTTGTGACGTTGGTTTGGCTGATCTTCTTCGCGCTAAAGCAAAAGATAGACCAGGAACAGAACGAATATATGACTCAAGTTTGCCTTGTTGTTTCAACTATGGGTGGGGCGGCGCCGGATCTGTTATCTCTTACTTATCAACTTGTAAAGGCAATTTTTATACGGTTCAATTAAAAAAAATACAATTAAAATTGTGGGGGCAAGAAATGTCTTCTTTTTTTTATGGTCGGATTGGCAAAAATGGTCAAAAAAGAAAGAAGTGACATATGTTATGTTTCATCAATGTACAGTGTGTAATTTCACATTTTTGCAAAGTTGATTGTGACTCGGTGGTTGAAACTAGACATTAGGATGCACATTATAAATACGCTTGTTTACCATACAATAAATCATAAATGTACACACAAACAAGGAACTATAGTGAAAACAAAAAAAAAAAGCAAAAGGAAAATCTTTTGCTTTTTTTTTTAAACTAAAAATCTTTGCTGTTATAGTGTTATGACGACATAATTATGTGGAAGTAGGCAATGAACGGTTGTGGATCATATGCGCGAAGTCAACTCATGTCTCTATTGGTTGATGCAATAAACCATTCTGCATCCTCTTTTTTAGTCTTTTTCTTTCATTTGGATTTTATCCGAATTAAACTTTCAATTTTCTTGCAATTAGTCCTTATAAGAAATGTTTAAACTAGTAATTGAGCTTTATTTTGTTTTTATTTGAATTTAAGTATTATAAATAAATAATCTTTTATGTAAACATCAAGGAAATCGTTAATTTTGTACAATTAATGCAAAATAAATCAACAATAGTATGCTAACATCGGAGTTTACCTCAGGGAACAGAAACGTAATTTATTTGATAACGTATCTGAGACAAATAATGAAGGAGACAATATTAACAAATTAATATTTGATTAAATCATAATGGAGTTGATTAGTTTGCCGGCCTCTTGTGTGGCCACGTGTACAATATGGGGGGTGGCCAGATAGGTACAGTAACTCACCCACCCATTAGTTACACCAGTGTTCACCTGACTCGTATCATTCAGATTGGTCAGCGTTTTGACAATGGAAATTTTGAAGCAATTCAACATAAATTTTGTTATATTCACTTTAAATACTATCCCTCTGGTCAATTAGGGTACGATATTTCTTGGTGAGAGATAATAAAAGTCCTTTTTAGATTTCATGAAGAAGACATTTCAATTTCCTCTCCTGCAATTCTGTCGAAGTTATATAAAATGCGAAGGATTCTTTTTGCAGCTGCTGTGTATTGGCTTTGGATTGCACGCAATGAATAGATTTTTCAACAGAAGTTCACAACTAAGGACCAGGTGTACAGGAAAGTAGTAGATAGTGTGATATTCAAAATAGATCAGGCTGTTTGTGCAGTTACTGATGTTTGTAGTTGAGTGACTGGTTTTTATATATGTTCAGAATTCTAGTGAGTGTTGTTGTGTTTTTTTTTTAGGAAGATGAGAGCTGTTTTTTGAGGATTAGTTGTTTATTTTATTTCTCTATTCAGATGTGAATCAGAATTCAATAAAAAATTAAGATTTAAAGTATGTTTTTGTCTGCTCATGACAATACTTGTACATTCTTTGATTGATGAATATATATTCTTTGATTTTTTACCAAAAAAAAAACATTCTGCCGACCCAAGTTTGAACATCGTTTATTTAATTTGAACTCATGACTGTTTGATTAAACTGAAAATTATGTGCTAAAAAATTAAGTACTGAATTTTAAGTGTTAAAAACTGAAACTATTGAATTTGTTTGTAAAAACTGTTTAGTTTTAGTTGAAAATTAAATGCTGAGTATTATTTAATTGTTTGATAAATATAATTAATAAATAGTTAAATCTTGCACATAACTATTTCGTCCTTGATATAAACTATTGTATTTGTGCACAAATTTATAATAAAAATATAATAAAATATAATATAACATAAATTTATAATAAAACTTATGAAAAATAGAAAAAAATAAAAATGTTGTTTTAATGGTAAAATAAATTTGTATGCCTCATCTAATTCTCAACAATAACAATGTATTTAGATTATTAATTTGATGATATTTGCAGAAAATCATAAGTGAGAGAAATGAATATGTTAAAAAAAATATTTGGAAACAAATCAAAATAAAAAAAAGTATGGTTAAAAAAATCACAATTGGCTTAAGAGGTTTAATGCATGTAGGATTGGTAACACAAATTTCATACTTTGATGGGAATGTAGGTGAGTTACTTAAATTTTTAAGTTAAAATTTTGACTTTAAAAATTTTGGGTTAATAGATTAAGTGCATTTTTTGATTTAATTAATCCCATTACGTAGTTACTTTTATTAGTTACAAATACATTAAAATTATTAAGTACTTAATTTTTTTAAAATTAAGTGTTTAATTGAGTTATCAAACACCCTGAGTTTTCAATTATTAAGTTTTTAAGTTAACCATAGTCATCTTATTAACTAGTATGTTATAGTAAGGATTTAAATCTATATAAAATTTTATTATACAATATATGTAAATAAAATAATGTATATGTGCATGTGTGTATACATACGTACGTATATATATATATATATATAAAGTTTTATATCCGTGCTTAATTCAAAAATTGTTGATTCATGAACTTAAGGAGTTAAAATTTTTCATTATTTAACCTCGACTTATTTACAAATTGAACATCAAAATCAAATTTAAGTTCTATCTATTTTACTCCCCTGGTTACTTATAAGTTTTATTTTAGTATATTTTTTTTTCAAAATAAGTGTCATTTTATAATTTTAAGAGAGTATTAATTATTTTTTTATACTTGGATATCCGTATTTAACATCAAGTCTCACATTTCTCAAAACTGCATTTACGATTTTTTTGGTTCTTGAATAAGAGGGTATAAAAACATCTTAAGTGCTTTCTTAATTTGTATATCAAAACCTTAAACAACATTTAAAATAAATCGAAAGGAGTATTAGTTAAACTAAACATAAGTGAACTATCACCAAACTAAACACTAAATTGCTTGTAGGCGATTTTAGTTGTTTACAAACTTATTTCCAATTGGTTCTTACAAATCCGCAAACAATATTGCCAGCCGCTATACTTTCCAAGTCACACCGATTCGAAACTATAGAGAAGAGACGAGAATAGAGAAGAGGACAATGAGAAATCAAAAACAAAAACAATTATATAGACAAAGGGAAAGTTTTCATAAAGACAGAAAATCACAATTCACAGTCAAGATTCTTAAACAAGAATTGACTTGGTTTGTGTAATTAATCTCTGAGTATTTAAAGTTGAGAGAGTGCAAACAAGAGGAGAAGAAAGAGGAGAGAGGATGACTCGAGATTTTCGATAAGATTTTTCATTAAGTACGAAATAGAACTATAGAAGCGCAATTTTTGATATACAAATACTGGTACTGGTTATACATTACTGATATCCAAAAATTTACAATGTGCAATTCCTGATATTTAAAAACATGTAATGTCATACATGCGAATCTACTATTTAATTGTGGCTTAGACATGGTGTATAACTAGTTACAGACCCGTAAGATTTGCTTTTTTTTAAAATTTATATTTGATATGACAAAAAAAGAAATTATCTATTATTAAAAAAATTGTAAATAAGAATATTATTTTCATTAAATTAATCTTTTTAAGTTATTAAACACTTCTTTACTTATTACATTTTGAATACTATTACATATTTTGTCTTTGTTATCACAAATAAAAATCTTCAACCCATTTTTTATAGTCAATATTGAAATAACAACATATATTTGACCATAATAGAAAATAAATTAGGGAAAATCACACTTTTATATCAAAATAAAATACTGATTTTGAAAAATGTCTCTCAGACATACCAATTTTGAAAAATGCCAGAAAAATAAAACTCATTTGAAAAATACCACATTTGAGAGAAATCGCGATATTTTTGTGAGAGATTAATTTTTTTTGTGAAAAAATGAATCTCAGTAAATATATATATAATTTTCTAAAATGTTTCCAAATATCTTCAAATGTCTACAAAAAAATCTCCAAATGTCTCAAAGAGTATCCAAATATCATAAATTTTTTAATAAAAAATTTAATTTAATGAATTTTCTATATAATTTTTTAAATTAAGCTGAATTATATTTTTTTATTTTTTGGTTTTTCAGAAGGTCTCCAAAGGTCTTCAAGTCATAATTTTTTAATTTTTCAGGAAGTCTCCAAAGGTCTCTAAATGTCTCCAAAGGTCTTCAAATTATTATTTTGCAAACATATTTACGACTTTTAATTATATTTTATGATAATTAATTTAATGTACAATAGTATGTGAATGTATCCAAAAGTCTACTAATGTCTCCAAATATGATCACCCCTACACAAAATCAATCAAACTCAATAAAAATCAACCAAACTCAACAAAAATTAGCATGCTCAAAATCAATTCTCACACATAATCAATCAACACAAATTTCTTCAATTTCAGACAACATACAAAAAAATAGATATATATTAACTTTTAATTTTAACCAACAATTTCAAAAAGTAAATAATTTTTTATACAACTTTTTTTTCCATAAAATCATATTGCAGCGGCTAGGGTTTGGGAAAACCTTAGCCGTTGCAACTCTGTCATCACTCCAGGAGGAACTTCACCGCCACTCCTACTCCACTACTTTGTCCAGCCCCTTCTTCTTCGACGAGGAGACATCAAAACACCACCCGTTTGTTCTAGATCCAGACCTGCCGATTCATAACGACGAGACGAATGGTGGCTAACTTCGGTTCTCCTTGACGTTGACGAGGATGTGAGAGGAGAGAGAGAAAGCGAGTAAAGATGAGAGAGAGAGAGAGAGAGAGGTAAATAACGAAGGACATATGGGCTGAGAAGAGAAATGAGAGAGACGAGGATTGAGAACGAAGGCAGAAGGCGAAGGCGAGGAGCAAACGAAGGAGGGGGAGCTTTGAAGAGAGAGAAAAATAGAGGAGAGGGAGAGGTGGGGTGGTTTCTGTGGGAGAGAGTGTGCAAAAGAGAAAAACTGATGCGAGAGGAAAAAAGTGAAAAATGATATAAAAAATGGCTTTTTATTTGATGTTATGTAGCATTTTTTAGATGAGTTTTTAAAAAATAACATGTCAACACTATAATTTCAAAATGTGGTATATTTCTAATTCTTAAACTTAGATTTCTTTTATCAAAAATTTTATTTTAATTGGTATACTCGGCATAAATAACTCAATAGATCACTACTTAATTGAAAATCTAGGCCCCTCTCGACGGCGCCTTCAATTTGGGTCCTAGAAATTTCAGAAGTTTTTGGGCCACAGTAATGCGAATTGGGCGAACTAGCTGTATGTGATGGCAAAATTGTGGGTCACTGGCCATTTGCGTCCGGCCCGTGGAAGTTTGTCTTTTTGTTGAAATTGAAGAGTCTCCGAGTATGGTTGGGGAATTAAGAATTTTATTGCTATTTAACTATTGATGCAGTCACTCTGCTTGACTTTGGCACCTAAAAGTAATTTCGTTTTAGCAAAGGAATCAATGTTACCTCAAGTTTTCCTTCCTCAGTGAGCTTCAAGGTTAGAAGGAGCTAATATATAGTTTCTTAAATTTAGTAGTTAAAATGCGTTTAGAACTAGAAATGTGTTTGAATGATTAACATGTATTTGTCAATATGTATGTTTTTTTGGAAATCTCATTAATAATGAGATTAAATCAAATAAACTATAACATGGTGCAACTATCTTTTGACAGTCACGGCTTCAATTAGTTTGGTGTGAGGAACTAGAAAGTAATTAAAATAGGAAGAATCTTTAAAAGAAGATAACAAAGGGAACTATAATTTATGTGGCTGAACAATAGCAGTATATAACAAAGTGCACATCTTTGCGCCAAAAGAATGTTAAGCCATTGAAATAACAAGGCTTTCTGAGTATTAAAGCTAAGTAAGTCTGCTTTGGGTGTTGTCAAAAATACTATTTAAAAGAAAAAATTGTCAAGAAGACTATCATATAGAGTCAAGCAAAAAGAATCATAGACACACATTCACCGCAAAATGGGTTTTGTGTCATGGAAATTTTGTTAAATTATTCTTTTGGAGATTTTCATATTCTATAGCTTCTCTCATGCAGACAAAGGTAACAACGGCTTTTTAATTCATGAGTTTAATCATCTTTTTGATTTTGCAACAAGAAATGGTTGTTAATGTTGTTTTTTAAGTTAATGCAGCTCCATATTACACATTTGTTCATGAAGCCACAACAGCACCAAGAATAACATACTATGATTACATAATCATCGGAGGAGGAACCGCAGGATGTCCATTAGCCGGCACTCTGTCGGCAAAAGCTCCAGTCTTGGTCCTTGAAAGAGGAGGCTCCCCATAAGGCAACCCAAACATATCCAACATAGCCGGATTTGCCAACTCACTCTCCGACGCCTCTCCACAGTCACCTTCCCAACTCTTCATCTCCGAAGACGGCGTCTACAACACACGCGCCAGGGTTCTTGGCGGCGGAAGTGCCCTGAATGCCGGGTTTTATACGCATTCTAGTGATGACTATATCAGAGAAGCTGGTTGGAGTGAGAAATTGGTGAAGAAATCGTACCAGTGGGTTGAGCAGAAAATGGCATTTGAGCCACCAATGTTGCAGTGGCAATCGGCGGTGAGAGACGGGCTTATTGAGATTGGAGTGTTACCTTACAATGGATTTACGTTTGATCATATTTATGGGACGAAAGTTAAAGGCACAATTTTTGACAAGGACGGTCACAGACACACTGCTGCTGATTTGCTTAAGTATGCTCATCCACAAAATATTAAGGTTTATTTGCATGCTACTGTTAGAAAGATCTTGATGACTGGCAGAGGTAATTGATCATTTTTTATGGTAAATATATAAATTTTTAGCGATAGAATTGTCTACAACACTAACAGGTCGAAAAAAATTATTTTTACAAGAAATTAAACCTAAGATTTCAGGATAATAATGCATATATTAACCACTTGAACAAATCTCAAGTGGCCAAAAGACATTAAATATAGCTAGAATTGCCATTTTCTCATGTTGGCTTTTGCTGAAATCAAATCTCCTGCATTTAAGATTAGAGACAATTCTAATTCTAATACCACTAAATATAAAGCTGTTTAACTGAATTTCTATTTTTTAATTGATGCAATCAAATTGGGGAGTATTGTGAACGTAGGTAGACCGTGGCCGAGACCAAGGGCGTATGGGGTAATATATGAAGATTCATTTGGAATCAGGAGAAAAGCCTACCTGACAAGAAACAGGAAGAGTGAGGTGATAGTAGCAGCAGGGGGCACTGGGAAGCCCACAGCTACAGATGTTGAGTGGGATTGGACCAGCCCTGCATCTTCAAGCTCATGGCATACCCTTGGTGTTGAACCAGCCCATGGTGGGTCAAAGCATGGCTGATAATCCCATGAATCTTCTCTTCATTCCTTCTCCTCAGCCTGTTGAAGTCTCTCTTATTCAAGTTGTGGGAATTCCTCGATTTGACAGTTACATTGAAACAGCAAGTGGATTGAGCTTTGCTTATTCTTGGACTCAAAGATTTGTTAGAGATTATCAACAAGCCTTTAATCAGGTATTTCGCTTAGTATTTCAATAAAAAGATTCGAGCTTTATTCGAAAATTGAGTCCCATATACAAAGAAGAGTAGCAATCTGATACGATAATACGGTTAGATAAAATAAATCATTAGAATACATACATTTGCTATCACTTTTAATTTTGTTGTGTTTATAGTACGTATAATTATGTAAATGACATGATTATAACACATATAACATGAATCAGATGCATACAGAAAGGCGAACCCTCTTCAGTGACCCCAGAAACTATGGCAAGAGCTGTAGAAACGGTGAATTCCCTGACGAATGCAACATTACGAGGAGGTGTCATTCTTGAGAAGATAATGCGTCCACTTTCCACAGGTGAGCTAAAGCTCAGAACCACGAACCCACATGACAACCCATCTGTCACATTCAATTACTTCAAAGAACCAGAGGACTTGAAGAGGAGTGTTGAAGGCATGAAGACGATTATAAATGTCATAAATTCCAAGACATTCTCAAAATGCCGGTACATATTTGTGACAGTGCAAGCACTTCTTGAATTGATGTCGAATTTGCCAGTGAATTTGAGGCCAAGGCATGTAACCACAGCCATTTCACTAGAAGATTTTTGCATAGACACAGTGATGACCATATAGCATTATCATGGAGGGTGCCAAGCTGGGAAGGTTGTTGATCGAGATTACAAGGTTATTGGTGTGGATGGTTTGAGAGTTATTGATGGATCAACGTTTATTCGCTCTCCTGGGACTAATCCTCAAGCTACCGTTATGATGCTTGGAAGGTAATTAACAAATTATTCACGTCAAATATGATTTATATATATATTTTTTTGTCAGTGATACTGCATAGTAAACTTCTTTTTTAAAAAACTTTTTGTGTGTGTTAATATCTTTGGTGCAGATACATGGGGAGGAAGATTATAAATGAAAGATTCTCATGGAAGAAAGAAAATAAATGATCAGACTGTTCTGATGGAAATAATCATTTTTCATATATCTCTTTCTATGCACATAGATGTTATGTTATGGTTCTACAGATTGAGATATATTTTTTGATCATAGATGTAGTACTGTGTCCCTCTCTACCTTTTATATATGTTATGAAATTATGGATCAACTGTAATGATATATATTATTTTAGTATTCATTAGAAAAACTATAATTATAAAAAATAATAATAATTTTATTTTCTAATTGGATAAGACCCTTGCAAATAACAAAATTCTTCTGATCAATACTCAAGACTTCTCACCTTTTGGTCTTTGACTCCTTCATTCATTACAAATGCCTCCAACCAGTGCAATGGGATATGTCTATTTATCTATCTCTTGACTCGAATTGAGAGTGGGTTTAAAAAAGAATCTTAGAGTGCGTAAGGTGGAGGTAGGAGTCTCTTAACTCCTTTTTTTTTTCCTTTTCATTGGAGTTATTTTAAATTATCATGGTAAGAAAGAAGGGGGAACAAGCACACTTAGAGAGTGCAGTACAACGGAGAGTTGTATGCTGCATTCGGAAAAAATGAATTGCTATGAATCGAGAATTTCTTGGTTAAAAGAGAAAATTCGTACCTTTTTACCATAACTCTGAAATTGCATATTAGATACAATTTGTTACAATAATAAGTCAAGGGCTAGAGAAATTAAAGAACCGAAATGAGTTAGAACGTAAATTAAGGCTATATGTTTAGTTTGGAAAACAATTTTTTGTTTTTTTTTTATTTTTTGTTTTCAATTTTGTTTCTATTTTTTAGAAATTGAAAACATTTAAAAAATATTTTCATTTCGAAAATTGAAAATAAGTTTTCCATAAAAAACAAGAGAGAAGATGAGATGAGTGTTTTGGATAGAAATTAAATGTAAAACTTTGTTTTGTATAAAGATTATTTTTTTAATAAATTTTTTATTTTCTCATCTTTGTTTTTTAATTTTATTAAAAACAATGAAAAATTCTCCAAATTAAACGGTCCCAAAATATTGCCAAATAGTGTTGGGTTGAGAATGAACTTACACTCACCGAAAAGCCACCATAGAAAAGCAAAGGGAAAGAAAATAAAGAAGAATATAGAGAAAATGAGAGCATATTGGCATCATAATAAGGCTCTCCCATTACAGTGTCACCTTCATGCATCATGATAGAGAGCATCTCTTCTCTGATCTTGGCCATATGTTCTTTTAATTTGCATCTTATGGCCTCAAAAGAACTGACAAAAAATTAATAGAAAGAATCTCTGCATATATACAACTTTTTCAAGACATAGATATGAAGAGGGTAAAGTAGTAAAACGAAAAGGATATGAATAGCATTATTCATGGCATATCCGATTTGCTTCAAGGGTTTATTCTGTCTCATATCCAGCATATATCTCCCTATAAAGCTTCTTCTCTGCTCTCTGCAAAACTCGGAACGATCGAAGAGCAAGCCGAGCCGGTTCTGGTGGCTATAGCCAGTGCTAATTCAATAATAAGCAAATCAGTTTGAGGGCATTTCTCTATTGGCACGCAATGCGGTCTATGGAATTGCACCTCATTTCTATCCTAATGGCTTGCCAAAGGAGAGTTTCCCTGTGACTGTTTTGGCTTAAGCTATGAGTGCAATCTGCATACTTTCTGTTCATGTGGATGAGCCATTCATTACTCCTGCATATTTTAAAGAAAGGTACATGCATAGATTACAACTGTTTATGTTTTCTTAGCTGTAGTTGATTGAACTTGTTATAGCCTATAGGACAAAGTTTTGTTGCAGTTATTTATTGAATTGTCATTGCTTTATTTATGTTATGTGCTTTGTTCAAAGAGCAAGTAAATTGAATTTCCATCCGCATTGTTTTGTCCGTAATATTGAGGAACGACTTCAATTCATGTGACAACTCCAACTTGACTTCTGATTAAGCCTCTTTGTAGTAAGGTTTTTATTCCAACTTGGAAATATTTTTTATTACTGTTCCCGAAAACATGATCAATGCGAGTCAATTTTAACATGCTAAATGCATCCATTTTTACTTGATTGATTCATTGAGACAGTATAACACTATTACTTCACTTTGTTTTTCGATAGTTGTTTCCCATTAAATTCAAACCAAACACCTACATTATTGCTTTACTTTGTGACGCAGCAGAATAAAACAAAACAAGGATAAACATTAGGTCCGTTGATTCGTGCACGAATACCGAAAGCAACTTTCTATTGACCTGTTGATTCGCCGAATTTCAGGAAAATAGACATCCAAAACACAAGTTTAAGAATGGAAAAAATGTCTGTAATATTCTGAAATGATCAAAAACTCCGAAATAAAGTCTGCACAATAGGGTTTAAACTATAAAATTACCAAACATGAAAAAGACAAAAATGCCCTTATTAAAATATTCTGGGCCTCTGAAAACAGTCTAAACGTCACTTTTTGGGCATGAAAAGTGGGGGTTAGCAGCTTGTAGGGCTCGAAACAAGCTTTGATTTGATATATTGTGCGTCCCGCAACTTTTTTTGAATCAAAAGTTATGGTCCCTGGAAGTTCTGCCGCATTTCAGCGCATTCAAACCCACCAAATAATCCAAATCTTTCTAATCCGCATCACTTTGCATGTACATCATGCAACATTCTATAGATAAGATAACATATGGAACTGATTTTGTATCTATGTTTTCTGTTTAGCTTATTTTTTGTCAAGTTTCAAATTGAGAACCCGTAAATAGATAAGATCACCTAAACCAGTTGAAAAGAACCGAACATAGTGGAATTGAAAATCATTGCTACCATCAATGTATTAATTCACTAAAAAGATTTCCAGATTATGTACAAAAAGAATTGCCAACTGCGTACGAAAATAAATCAAATAAAAAATCATCCTATAATATATGTATATTGTACTACATCTACTAGTTATGCAAAAGGGAAGACCCAATGTTGAAGGAAGACTTTATGGAGGGACAATTTTTCCAACCAGAGGAAACTGATGAGAAAAACCAGCAAAGCTAAGAGCGCACATTCTTGGATGAGATACTCCCATCAAGCCCTCCATGAGAATGTGAGTCATACCAACTCATGCATTCCAATAG
>CAODLS010907105.1:0-10774 GCA_948243855.1 Flueggea neowawraea | reverse complement strand
GGAGTTTGTCCCAGTGGTAGCAGCAGGAGAAGATGCCACTCAAGCTGAAAATGATGATCAAAAGCAGAGCAGTCCCAAGCGGGAAACCAAGGGAGGGTCGTGAAGCATCGGAGTGGTGGTGGTAGGGCGGTGACAAAACTGGACTCTCCATAACAACACAACAGCTAAATCAAAACTTCGATTACTTGTTGTTGCTGTTGCAGATCCTTGTTTTCTCATGTGTTGAGAGGACAAGGAAGTGGAAAGTGAAGATGGATAAAGTAGGCGAGAATGGAGGAAGAAGAAAAAGGATGGCTAGGGAGAGAGCAAGACGGGGGTATATATAAAATGGGAGGGAGGACAGTACGTGGAAATGTACAGCTTAATGTCCGGGCCATGGTACGGAAGTCGGCGGGACCCATCCTCTGTTTGGTTGCTATGCGTGAAAGAAAGCTACTTCTTCCACTCTACTACTTGCACTTGCACTGATTTTTGACCTTTTTGCTTCTTTTCAACGTGTCAGATTAATTCTCTAAATTACCCACAGATGATGATTTTTTTAAGTAAAAAAAAAAGAATCCGCCACTAATAATAACATATTTCATTGAACATGATCATACAATTATTATTTTTTGTTATGAAATATTCAAAAAATTATAACTGAATTTAGTGAAGTGGTTGAATCTCGTTAGCGCAATATCTCATCAGCGGCTAACAACCTACATTAAAGGTCCTTTGTAGAATAGATTTATTTCTAAACTAAAAAATTGAAAAAGAAGGAAAGAAATTGTTTATGGATGTGAAAAGAAATAGGGAAGATGGGGAAAATTTTGTTGAAATTGGCCATTAGCTGGGAACCTCTAAGGGGGTCATGGTGGAGGCAGTGCCGCGTGTTGTGGGTCTCTTTCTTTTTTGGCTGGCGTTTTGCTGCCGTATCTACAAAAAATGACGATCCTTTCCTGCAATTAATCTGAGGGTGACCCAACTGTTGATCTATTTTAAATCTATATATAATCCCACATAGTAAATATTAGTCTTGTATCTAGTTGCCTTATTAATGGCAAGAGTACTTCTGGGTTTGAATTTCCAAAATGCCAGCCTCCATCGGTCAGGTTTTGGTTGTCTCCAGGGCCCCTCCCTCCTCATTTCTGTCAAAGGCTGGGGCTTTCTTGGTATGGTCTTTTCCAATGCTTAGGACTGCCAGATTTTGTAAATTACAGTTTATTATTAACGTGTAAGATCAACACTTAACAACCGAAAGCTGTGATAAAGTAATATAAACTCCGTCTCTCTTAATCACCTAAAGTTATTATGGAGTAATATGAACTCCATCTCTCTGAATCAAAGCTTTAAAACAAATTAGTCAAAAAACGGCAGTAAAATTTGAACTCGTTTAATAAATAAGGGCTTTAAATTCCAAGCGTTTGATCAATACTACTTGACAAATTATTTCCTGTTTGCCTTCTTAGCTTATTACATTGACGTCCAAGAATGTGTGAAGTTAATCAATTTATGTAATGACGAAAATTTGGACAGTGAGAGAGACTAACAAAAAAGGTTGAGTGTCATATAAGCAGGATGAAACAATAGACAAAGGAATGGAAGCGAGAAAACTGCAACAGTGGCAAGGCAAATGCAACAGTTGAGGGTGGAAAATGCAAGATTGACAAGGGAAACATTCAGAAAATCGCGCTCCTGTTTATTAAAAAAGGGCCATTCCAAATGGATCTGGCATGGGTATTTTGGCCTTTTGAGCTCTTAAAGGGCGTTTATACTATCCAGTGAAGACTGTAGTAATTAAATATGGACTTCAGTCAACAATAATTTGTGTATTTTTAGACTTGGGCAGTCTAAAATCAAAAGACTATCGTTGAAACTGGCTAAAAAAAAAGGCGCCGACTATTAAAAATTGATAAGCTAAATAAAGTATGATATTAGTTTCTTAGCAGTCGATCTTTGTGATCAACGAAAGCAACATTTTGGGAGCTGCCTTAGAAGATATTGTCGTGTGGAAATAAAATTTGAAATTTTTGTAGACAAAAAGTTGACAAAAAGAAGCATGTTTCTTGAGCAGCAAATCTAGCAAATCCAACTTCTTTGCACATATTTTCTTCAATGGCTGCTGTCTGTCAAATCAAGTACAGTTTCATTATCTACATCACCAATCCTTTTGGATCTCATAACATTGACAACTTTATTTTGCCTTTGTCCAGTTTCAAAATTTTTTTTGCCAGTGTTTATGATAGATTATGAAAATATATTATAGAAGCAGATTGGGTATATAAAAGTACAAAATTTGATATATTTTCTCTAGTATTCAATATGCATAAATAGTGAAAATATACAATAGGCATATTCACCAAACAAACACACAAACGTTTATGACATCTAGTATGTCGAATAAATTGTAATTTAAATAGAACCCATCATATTTTCCAGTTTTAACCAAACACGCAATGTATCTATTTGCAAAGTGGTCCTTTTATTGACTACTCGTCTAGAAAGGACATATCCATTTTTTAACTAAATGATACATTTTTTAATTCATTTTTTTGTGTACATTATCAGATCAAGTAAACAATCAAAACAAGTACTATCTCTATTAATGTAGCATCACTAAAAGGTGAGTATAGTTCAAAGAAGCCGATAATCATTAAGCATATGGGAAGATAAATATTTGACCTACGACTTAACTTTATCAAACCACTTGAAAATTGGTAACATCTTGGTTAATTGAGTTTAAATGAAATGAATCAAATTAAGGATTGGATCAACACCCAATTAAGCACATCCTCATTATTAATCTAACAAGAAAAAAAAAACAAAAGAAAAACCAAGCCCTAAAAAGTTCACAGTCATATTTTGCAACTTGGACGTCGTTTTCATGCATTTTTCATTACAATTAATCCACAACAACTAAGCTGGAGCTGTCGCAGTGTTGTTTCCTTAAGAAGAGAAAGCAACAACTATGGGGTGAGTGAGTGTGTATGGCATAAGCATTGGCATAGACATTATCTTCTGAATATGCAAATTTTGTACAGCTTGATCTTATCTAAATATCTTTCGTGTATGGGACCATTAGATAGGAAGAAATTAAATCCTTCTTAGTACTAGAGTTTGTACTCGACTTTTGTTCCTTCTTTCCAATTGTGAAAATAAAAGATAGTTGTTTTTATTTGAAGTATCGAAGCACGAAACGTATATATATATATATATATATATATATATTTCCGTTGTCTTACTCGGTGTGAAATTGAATGATCATCTCCCATCCTTTGTTTGGGACCAATTGTGACTGTATTCGATTTATGAGTTTTGGTCCTTATGGGCATCATGTGACATTTTCTTTTCCAATCTACTTTTTGAATGGTGAAATAAGTAGTCCTTAAAAATGAGATTAAATTTTCCATGTCAAAATAATGGTGATTTATATGTTGAATTAATTTTGTATACTATATAATATAATAACCATTAATATATTAATATTATGCATGTTTTGTTGGGTCATGAACGGATGAACACTTTCTATCTTACTAGTTATTAGGTCCTTCGACCTACTATCCATCCAAATCTAAGCATCCCAGAAGCTTGAGACCCCCAAATTTGAGTTCAACATATGTGTTAAATTGTGTGTTGGCTGATAAACTCAAACTATGCTCTAAACCCAAGTCCTAAATGTTATTTAACAGTGAGGACAGAAAAGATAGGTGTTTGCCAATGATAAATCATAAATATAAATTGCTATTCATATTGTTATAGATTATATCTCTCGATAATCTCATGTTAAATCCAACAACTGAGTTATTGTTCGTTTTAAGCTCATAGATTTTCATAATTTATCTCTAAAAATGCGTTTTAATAATTTAGAAGAAAAAAATACTTATAAATAACCTTGGTCTCAACTATTAAATGATATATGAATATGATACTATAATAAAGATAAGGAATCATCACGTCATTCCTGCACAATGTTAGTTCTTTTTTTACCTTCTATGGCCTGGAAGCAACAGCAAGCTTTTTTTTTTTCTAATATAGAGAAGCAAAAGAATGATATAATTGGTAAATTGCAAGGAATCTTCAAGTGATTAAATTTGATTGGTTTACATACATTTGTCAAATCACTTAAATCAATGACCTAACTGACTTGACAAGAGGAAGAGTCGGGACGTATGCATTGTGGTGGGAGACAAGATTAGTGTGATGGTTACGAATTGTGATGAAACATTGATGGGAAAATTATGACACTGATGTTGAGGAAAGTGTTGTTGCCTTTTCAAGGATGCTTTCATACTTTCTTTGGAGAGGGGTGTAATAAATTATAATTTTTATATATTTTTTAAATTAATAATTTTTACATAATTTATAAAAATTTATTAATAATTTTTACAGATTTTATTTTAAAGACTTTTACAGAATCTATAATTTTTTAATGATTTTAATAGATTTTATTTTAAATTTTTTTACTTTATCACTATTAAAAAAATACTTTAAAGTTGTTTTAAGTTAATAAAATTTTATTTTACATCTAAAATAAATAATTCAAATATTCATTTGACAAATTAAATATAAAAAATGTAAAGATATAATTTGTTTATATAAAAAAGTCTTGTTAACTCCAAATAACTAAACTTAACACAATAATAAAAATAAACAATTGAAATATTAATTTGACAATTAACACAATATCTGAAATTTTAACCGACAATCAAGAGAAAGTTTGCAAGCATTTCTTCATTACAAATAAACATTGTATCCTGTAAGAGTATTTTTTCTTTAATAATACTGCATAGTTTGAGAAACACATTATGATACATTCTCTGACGAAATTCTGTTGAATTTTCATTTAGAATTTTATGTATATAATCATATTCGTCTGAAGTTATTGGTCGTCTAGATAAAAGGTATTGAATACTATTTTGGTACATACTAGTTATAATTATTTCTTCCTCTATTTTTGCTTCTCCACTTCATTATCGCTATTTATGTTTAAGATATATAAATATAATACTATGAAGAAAGACCATAAATGTATGTGTAAATGATTATTAAAAAGTTATAAAATAATAGTTTTATAGCTAATCCGTTCTTCTTTAATAAAAACTAACATAAAAACAAATACGATTGATAAATATCTCATAAAATATAATTGTCACTTACATGAACATTAAAAAATAAATAAAGTAGCAAAATTCATTAAAAACAACAATAATAAGATCTATAGTTGAATAATTTTAACTTTTATTGCTCTAATTCATATGTTATCTATTCAAAAGTTATTGAAAGTCTTGAGTTAGAATGAAAGAGAATTGTATGGTCTTTTTATTTATACAAACCTAAATAATATCATTCAAAATATGTAAAAGTCATTGTTTATAAAAATTCATGATTTTTTGAATATAGATATATTTTTATAGATTCTTTAAAATTCCTAATTGAATACCCACTAACTTTTGTAGACTTTTTTAATTCTTTAAAAGTCATAATCCAAACACTCAAATTTTTAAAAAGTATTTAAAAGTCATAATTCAATACTCTATGCCTTTTTAAGTTATTAAAAATCATAATCCAATACACCCCCTTAATTTCCAATTTCCTAAAAAGAAATTCAACACGTTGTGGTAGAATATTGAGAAAATAAATTTATAAAGGAATATTGTACAATATATTTAGAATAGTAAAAATATGATATGTAACCAACGAATTTATACTTTATTACTATTAAAATCAATTTTAACACTGATAACTAAGTTGAAAGTTGGATTTTAAAGTGGCTTATAAAAAAATTGTAATATATATGTAAATAGCACGAACCATCAAAACCACTACCAAATTTCGTATCCGGGCCAAATAAAAATGGAGAAATCGATTCTTCATCCTATCCAACTTTATAGTTGTGGATATTATTGGCGTTGCTTTTGGATTTCTTATACGGATCACTTGTGCTAATGATGGAATTAAAACTGCAGGAAGTAAACCTCAATGATGGTGTCCTCATGTGAAAAAGATTGTTGTGAACTTTGAAAGTCTGATAACATATTAATTTGCTAAAACCATCCAGGAATATGATCCATAATACAGATTCCTCACAACCACTATTCTTTATTGTAATATTGAATCTCCCTTGACAAATAAAATCAATTCAAGTCAAACACCTTAATTAATGAACAAAAAATTTCTTAACATTTGAAAACAATTTGGGAAATTCTTAGCTAACTTTGGTGTATGTTCTTACACGTACACTAAATTAATTAATAATTGATATGTGAGAAAGTGGGTCTTTCGTGTCTCTCTAATATATTAAATGAATTTTTTATTCACTTTTTTTTTGTTTTTAATTAACCCTAAACTAACCCAAATTAAATCACTATTAAAACTCACACTAGTATTTAATATATGACTACTAACATTTCCTATAACAACATTCATAATTTTAAATAAACGTTGGTTCAAATAAATGAGTGATTTGATCCTTAAACAACTATTTGAATTTTAAATCCTCGTGAAACCCATGATGCTCTGCTTATAAGGTCTCTACAGTATCTAAGAGGGGAAAGCTATTCTGTCTATCCCAATTCCTTTTTAAATTACAAGCTCATCGTCTTTAATTATTTAAATTCTAAATTAATTTGATAAAATAAATCAACTAAAAACAATTTTACTACCATCAAATCAGTTCATGCTTTGACAAAAACTAGGGTAAGGCTAATCCGCATAATTTTGGGTTGGGCTAAATTGATCCATAGGAACAGCACAGAGGGCGAAGGCCCAAGGTGATAGTAAAACAGAACACAGAAAACATGAACTCCATTGATTTGCAGTCTGACATTCTCATGCCTAAAACAAACGTGTCAAGCCTTCATTTGGAGGAAGATATCCATCGGACGGCTCTCATTCATTTGGGTTGTTGATGAGTGTTAACCATGGTTAGATTGGTGGGATGATGCCAAAGTTACCGGCAAAAGCGGAAGTCTCCCGGCATTGGGTCCCAGTGTCGTCGCATTGCCCAGCAAAATCTGTGGCTCTCGACCAAACTTCATCAACACTGATTTATTTTGTTTACAATATGTCCGAGACTATGTATAATCTCACTCAACAAATAAATATATTTTAATTCAATTTTATATTTAATTTATACTATAATTTGTGTACTATTATTTATTTTAGTATTTTTTAGAAATATTTTATATCACAGTAATTCTATACATATATGAATTTTTTATTGAATTAGATAAATTTATATTAATTATTATTAATAATATATTAAATTGGAGAGCTAAATAATAAGTGTGAATAATAGTATTTTAGAGTGAGTTTAAATTTTGAATTAAATTAGTTGAATAAAATATAATATTTTGTAGAAGAATTTTTTTTAAGACCATGAGGACACTTTTAAATCACTATCATGTTTAGACTAATCATCATTTGAGTCAAATAGGTCCTTCGCGAAAGGTAAAAGTCTAGCGCTAAGTTATAAACAGTTATACTAGCGAGGTTTGAGTCTCCAACCTCGCTTAAACTAAGATAGTCTTTTATCATCTCATTTGCACTTCAAGTTATTTTGTGAAAGAATTATAAAGAGTAGTATTAGACATACTCTTACACGTTATAATTTTAATATCAAATTGTCGAAATTAGTATCGTTATTTGTTCTAAAATATATCTACAATATTTTTTTTGTAACAATTAACTCAAAATTTCGATTATTTACCACATTAAACTACTCGAATAAAAGCCGTGCTGTGGGTGCTTCACAAGTCAAGACTCACGCCCGCGTCTTAGGAAACACAAATTCGAGCATCACCAGAGTCTAGAGTCTTAAAGATATTATTGTACTTCACAAAAAGATTTGTAAAACTACTTGAGTAATACTTTCGAATACATAAGATTATAATAAGGAAGATATTTTGGAGCTTTTCATATATTTATAATTGAAGATTCTTTGGAACCGAAATTGTTGCCATTATTAAGTTACCAAATCATACGCATTTTAAATAAAAAAATGGATTTATGGGTTAAGTAGTTGTGATGTGTTTAATGAAACCTATTTAAAAATGATTCTTGTATGAATCATGTTGTTACTCTATTTATCCTGTTCACAGATAAATAAATCCGACGTAAAAGTTAGACAAGATTGTTTTGATCAACTTGTTGACTATTATTGTCAACAATTAAACTTTGTGCTTTTCAATTATATATGTGATTATCAGCACGTACAAACATTAAGATGTAATTTAGAAAGAGCTCTCATGCAAATTCTCCAAAAAAAATTGACCAAAGTCCTTTTCTTTTGGGTTCGCACCGACATTCCCGTTTGGTTTATGAGGATGTGTTCCTAGATACGTGTGATTTGATTTAGTATATTGTCATAACATATTACATATTTAATATATTGAAATTTATTGTGTAATTTGTCAATTTTTAATCTATTTCTGTTATATACCACTCAATTTATGAAAACTAAGCGCTCCCAAATGACTAAGACTAACCTAGTTAAATTATTGAACAAATGAATAACCCTTTTAATCTACTTCGGCAATTCACATGGATTAAGAAAAGTAGTTAATTTTAGTCCACTTCCCTAAACTAATCTCACTAGGAGTATTTTTTTCTTGTGCATTCAATGAACTCTATTATTTTAAATTTAAATTCAAAGAAATGGAACAAAATTTCATGTGATAAGGCTATTATAGAATTTTCATTTAAAAATAAAAAGTGAACTACATCTTATAAGGGATGAAAAAATAAATTTAGACTAAAATTATGAGATTGAGAGAGCAATAAAAAAAATAGAAGATTATTTTAAAAAACGAGACTTATTTAAAGTACAATGAATTCAATACGACCTTTTTAAAAACGACTGCTCTAATCAAAATTATTATATTTGACAAATCTAAGAGTTTATGTTCATAAATTTTTATGATTAATATATAATTACCCAAAGAGGTGGATGGAAAGATGAGACGGCACACGGCATAGAGTGAAAGCATGAAAACGGTAAAGGTGACGTGCGGGTGATGTACGGAAGAGTGTGGTTTCGTGGCACGCATATTACATTACCAACAAGCATGCAATCACCATGCTCCAATAGCCCAATTGCAATCATATGTTTTCCTCCACTTCTTCTGTTCTTTTTCTTTTCCTTCAAAGTGCAAAATATTTTTTAAAATTTTAATTAATAAATAAATGACAAAAGCGGTTAGATTGAATATATATATAAGGATGCCATTACCTTCTTAAAATGTTAATGTATTATAAATTATTGTCATTCCGGAAGGTTTAATTAAAGCATCATGACATAATATATAATTTATTAAAAAGCTCTAAAATATTAGGCCTAGTACATGTGAATTCTCCTAAACTTGTATTGAATGTGCATTATACCTCTTTAACTTTGCGTGCACTTACAAAATCCCGTCAACTTGCAAAAATGAGTCGTTACTCTTCAAATTCTGAAAATGTGGTCGTTTAACACCGACCCTGATGACATGGTATTGATATGGTGGGACATGTCAGTTGACGCATTACGAGAAGTGTGTAACATTAAATGTAGCTGACGTGACATCAATTGGTCTGCCATATCATGCATACCACGTCATCTAAACTTTTTTTTGCAGATTTTGCATTTTTTGTAGACATGACAGAACAATTAGTGAGAGATTAAATATGTGGCATTATAGTTTAGATAACGTGGCATACATGACATCATAAAACAATCGATGCCACGTCAGCTATATTTAAGATTACACATGCCTCGCAATACGTCAACTAATGCACCTTGCCGCCTCAATGCCACGTCATCATGATCGGTGTTAAATAGTAACATTTTCAAAATTTGAGGAGTAACATGAGTCATTTTTCAAGTTGAAAGGATTTTATAAGCACACACAAAATTTAGGAGGAAAATTGCACATATAATACAAATTGAGGAGTTCACATGCATTTGCCAAAATATTATATAATTTTGTTTCAATAAAACACGTTATGTTTTATTGTCTTTTCTTTAACATATTTTAGAAACACGTCCAAAAACATTCGTAAAAACATTGCTCATAATCTTGTGCAATTGACATTTTAACTAAATATATTAGGTATTTTTATAAAAACAAGTAGGCCGTATAGTTTTTATTCAATGTTAATGGGTCGATGATTTAATTTTTAATGGGAGCTAAGTCGAACACTCTTTAATATAGACAATAAGAGGGTTAAAATGAGTATAATAGCTTTCTTCTCTTGGGTATTGCAAGGCACATAAGGAAAGATGACTCTCCTAACAACTTACGCATCATACACATCACTATATTTTGATTATTCAAATATAATCACTCCTTTTTTATTCAAAGGAAAAGACGTCTCCAATACCACTCCTTTTTTATTGTCACGAAAACAAATAATTATAATTTAATTAAGCGGGGAAAAAATAATACTTATGTGCCTTATGTTAGGATACCGTATTAAGATCTTAGCCGCACTAATGGGTACGCGTTATTGCGTCCCCATTAGCTAGCCTGTCCTCCTGAAGGAGGACGAGCTGGTCTCCACACCCAATAAAATAATAGTTAAATTTTTAATAATTGTTACAAATTTTATTTTAGTTCCTGTTATTAAAGTTATGATATTTTTGATCCCTCCTTCCACTTTAGGTTATTTTATTATCTTAATTCTTGTTATTTAAAATTATTTTTTTGTCTCTCTTTCTCATTTAATTCAATAAATAAGATTGTTAGAGTAATTAATAAATATACATGACTTGATTAATTTTTTAAATTATTTTTAATTTTTAACTTGAATTATTTGT
>CAODLS010907088.1:0-25121 GCA_948243855.1 Flueggea neowawraea | reverse complement strand
TTCGTGCCTCATAGCACAGGTGTCCCCATATCAGAAAATTAAATCATACTATTATATAGTATAAAAACCAAAAGCATGCAATACATCATCAAAATCAGAGAGGAGATATATAATACATATATATCAGTTTCAAAACAAAGTATTGATTATTAAATCACATAATCAGTTTATTAACTTAGCCAATCCTCATATTAGTCCATTTTCATAAATTTGTTGAACACAACAAAACCAATAATAGAAGTTTCGAGACATAGCATATGTGTCTGAAGCTGCTATCCACTCACTTGGACATCGAGCAAATAATCCAACTCATTGTCCACTGGTCTCCTCGAAAATAAATTGAGCTGAAACAAATGTTAACACAGTGACTGTGGCGATACAGAATATGCATGAATGCAAATGCAAACTCAAACGTCATCGACATCAGAAATCCTTTCTCAATCAAAAGTCTAACACTCATCGAAGTTCAGACCTCGATGTAATACTACAACTGGGTCTCCAAACTTTTCAAAATCTATCAAAAATACACAAGGTATTTCTATTATCAAATTAACCCTCCAAAATATTTAGAAATTGTATTCAAACCCCAAACTTGTAAAATATCAACTTAGTCCTTATGGAAAATTATCCAAAAAGTCCTTCTCTTGATTCAACCGATAGACACTCACAATCATCATAATCAACCTCAGAAACACAAATTTATAATGGGCTTCTCAAAATCATCAAGAATTGGCTCAAACCCGAACCAAACCCTAACCCATTCAAAACAACCTTGAATCTTTCAATTCTGGGCTACATCTAGGTTGCTCTAACATCAAACAATCTTAATATAATAGTATCTAACAATCATTCCAACAAAATCAGCAAATCTGACTCAAATTTGTAAAAACATCACCAACCGGACCCATTTATGAACAACCTCAAATCTCTACAAATCAAACTAAATCTAAGTGTTTATAACTTCGATCTATCAGGATCTAACATCCTACAATACCCATTTTGACAGAATCACTCAAATCTGAAAACCTAAGTCAAATCGGACCCAAATGAGATTCAAAAATTAAGAGCATGAAATGGATGAAAAGAAGAGATTAGGATGTTAGATCCTACCTCCAAAGATGTTTAGGAATGTTGGGCAAATAAAGACAAAGTCAGAGAAATGATTTGACAGTGAGAGAACGAAAAAGATGAATGACGGACGGAGGTCGGGTGATGGGGCATTTATAGACCTCATACTGAAACGGACCGTTCCAGACAAATTTCAGCAAAAACATAGCCATCTACTTGTATTGCATGGCATCTATACACGTAGAGGCAATCCTGCATGCACATATTAGCTTACAACGTGCATTCCAGGAACCCAGAAAATTCAGATCTAAGACCAACGTGTGTTTTACAACATCTACGCAAGTAGAAGAAGTCCAACGTGCACAGATTTCTACACAGCATACCTAGACAGCATTCAGTAACTCTTAGTTCCACCCAGAACAAGATCAACGTGTACAAAACTCCCTACAACGCATGTAGACGGCTTGAAAAAACCCATGAATCATTCTAGATCATGATCTATGTGTGTAGCTCTCCCTACAATGCATGTAGACGGCCTACACAGCCCACAAACCAACTTAAATCACTCTCAACGTGCATAGGTACCCCTGTTATGCACGTAGATGGCTTCCAACAAGCTCTATACGCGTAATTCCACACCTTAAACATGATTTCAACTTAAAATCCCATCACTCTTGGGACCTAACAACACCCAAACTTACTAAGGTATCATTTTAAAACAAATGCAAACATTTCCAATCACCCCACACATCATCTCAAACATTCGAGAATCAAATTGGAAATGAACTAAGATAATTTGAAATTGAATGATGTTCCACCAAATACTTTGTCGAAATTGGTCGGAACGCTATAGAGAATTTATCGAAATAGGAGGGGTATTATATACTTCCTCCTTTAAAAGAAATTCGTTCTCAAATTTTCAAAATATTCAGATCAAAGATAGATTATAGAGATATATAAATTTTCTAACAGAATTTGAACCTTCTATCAAACCAAAGTCTAAAATCCCCAACTCAAAAATCGAATCTAAGTCTCCAAATCAGAATGTAATCCAAAATTCTCACCAATCAAACCACGTAGAGTCCAACTATTACTCTACTAACGCACTAGCTCTCTCGCACCGAAACATGCAAACGTACAGAGAAAGGATATAGATTATGCAGGAACCGAACTAAAAGATACCAAAGGACACACATGTAGAAATGAAGAATACCCACTAACGAATCAACAAAGTCCAACGAGTGTGAACATCCACACCGCATCTAGCAACCAACACCCTAAGGCATTCAATCACACATATGCATTAACATTTCAGAATATGCAGATACAAAGGTAAAAGGTAAAAAAACGCAGATATAGAGTCATGCATTGACGGAAACCAACAGTTGTCATATCCACAGATGACTCATCAGAGAACAAATCGGGTTTTACCTCACTTGGCAAGACATCAGATCATGAAACAGATGTGACAAAATTCTTAAAGAACAATTTGCAAATTTGCAACATACCCAAGGGTACAAAAGAAAAAAGAATATATTCTCAGGAACCGAAGAATCTCGCATCAGAAAACAACATCAAACACTGGTCAAAGATCAAACTTCAGAAGTTTTAAAAATTACCCAAATATATAGAGCAAAGCATATCAAAACGCAACAAGTCAAATGTTGTTGAAGGAGATAGCATAGAGAACGAAAAAGGAACTATATTGTCGAAGTTCAAACCTCAATTCCAAATCAAATTGATCTTAAAGATCAGACGATACTCTTACTTCTGAGTCCAACTCAACTCATCCCATCAAATAATGTTATCAAATAGAGGTAACAACATTATTATTTGTCTACCAAACAAACTTCTCACCCAATCAGATACCCTTACGCTTAATTGTGGATCACCACCCACCATTTTCCAACTCATGCATTAATTCCTTCAAACATGTTACTCTCCAACATGTATCAAGCTCACATTGTCCAAAACATCAAATTCACAATTGCTCATCTTCACCCTAACAATGTTGAACCACATCATTCATCCTTGGTCGATTCTCGATGTATCAAATACACCGTAGTATTTCCAGAGCCCAGTGTGAATCCAACTCTGACCTACTTTCCAAACACTTTCCAACACGTGGAAACTCAACCTACCCAGATCAACTCATACAACTTCAACTCTCTTTTTAATCCACCAACTCATAGAATTTATTATCCTAGAAAAATCCTGAACAATTCTCCTACAATACTCAGTTATTTAGAAGAAACTTCTAGTCTTCTTAACAAACGACTCTGAAGCACCTTATAGCATTATTGATCAGTCATTACCCTTATTATACAATTCTTCCTATGGAGCCTCTAACTTCAAATGTACACCAAGTCCCATTTTAATCATAAACTCAATCCTTCGTACAAACAGAGTCTTAGAGATTTCTTTGGAAGGCACTCTAGAAAAGTCTCGCACTCCTGGTGTGTTCTTCAAATTCACTTTCGAGCCTTGAAACTCGATTAAACACCAAAGTCAAATACATTTCAGAATCATAACAGATCAATCCCTTATTGTCCGAATCACTATCATATATTTCCAATTCTAAGAATAAACCAAAACTTATCATCGAACAACAAACTGAGAAATTCTCATGTCACTGAATTAATTACACTCAATTCTAAGAAGTAGGGAACCTCCAACAGAATTCTCTAACAGAATATCCTACTAACCAGACATAGCAAAAGAATATTGCAACAAATAGGGATATTGTACTAGAATCAAAAGGAAATGCATATAAGCATATGCAAAGCTCAAGAGATCAAAAAACAAAGGTATGCAAAGATACACATAAGTTCAAAAGAACATATGCTGAAATGAGCAAAAGTTCACAGAATTTCGAAGGAATACATATACAAAAGTACAAAGATAGAAGAGATATCAGAATTAGGACACTCGACTATCACGTGCCCTAGCTGTCTACAGAGATAACAATAATGTTTTGGTTTGCCACACTGATTGACATGTTTCCTCTCACAAACACTACACCAAGGGATTCGGCCTTTGCTTGCACCTCCAAAGCTTGAAACCACACCTTGATACTCAGTGTGCCCGCTTGGGTGCACAATACTGACATTTTGGCTACTTCTCTGTTGCCTTTGTCCCCCTAAGGAGAACCTATAACTCTGTCTAGACTGGCTACTCTGACCTCGACCCTGATGACTGCTCGCTAATCCTTCAGCTCTACTCCTTCTGAGAGCCTCCACTTAATGTCTCTCATTAACATATTCTATGGCCCTAATGGCTTCTGCAATTTGTCTCACTATCCCCAACTCTCAAACTACTACCACTTTGAAATACCTATGTAACAAATCCTTCTGGAACTCGCTTACCAATGCTTCTTCAGACAACACTCCTCTTATGCATGCTGGCTAAGTTCCATGAACATTTCCTCATATTTAGTTACAGACATCGCTTTCTCTTGGTGAAAATCATTGTTGGATTCTCTAATACTACGAGGAAGAACAGACAAGATAAGTTCATTCTTAAACTCTGCCTAGGAGATACTCCCATTTCTCTAGAAACTTAACCACTATAAAGTTGTACGACCATCCAAAAGAAATGTCACAAATCTGACCCTCTTGGAGTCATTGGTGTAGTTTAAAGCATCGAAATAACGCTCTAATGTCATGATAAAATTCTGTGGGACCTCCCCTATTTTGCCTTTAAATCTCGGTGGCTCAAGTTTCAGAAAACTTATAAGACGGCTACTAAAATCAATCTCAGGTACAACCAATGCAATTATCGGAGCAACTACTGATGGCTGACCTCCGGCTGCCTGACCAGGAAGGAATCATTCAAAATGTTCTAGGATGTGAGCAAGACGCCCATACATATCCAACTGAACCACATACGGTGGCTGATGTTGAGGTGTTGAAACTGAAATCTCTGGCATATCTTGCGAACCATGCTAATCTGCATCTGACAGATAGGCAGCTTCAGCGAATCATCGCCTAGCAGCCTCTCTAACTCTCTTAAGTCGACGATGCATTCTGAACAGAACAAACAAAGGAAGCTTATATGCAAACATCATATTACAACCTACTGCCACAGTATCAAAACAAATTCAAAAGGGCATACAGAGGCAATTCAAATTGACTCAATCAAAGATACCTAAGCTCCACAAGCGATCCAAACAATACGAAACCTAACGCTCTGATACCACATTTGTCATGACCCGTTTTGGGACCGTGACCGATGTATGAGGCGAATCGTCTATGGGAGCCCGACCCATCTCGTACAAGCCTCAAAATACAGAACTTCTACCCAATTACATATAATAAGAAAAAACATTTATATATCAAATACATAAAGTATTTCAAATTTAAAACTTGTGTAATATCAAAAACAAAACCATAACTCACAGAAACCCGGTGTAGAGCATCTAACAAATAAACCACCTGGGGCATGATCAAAGAGGCATCACTAACAAAAAGACTCCTTACTAGTATCCAATATGCGAAATAGTTGTCAAAGCCAAAATTTGTATACATAGAAGATAGAATCAAATATAGACAGAAAATAAAATGGGGTTCAGAACCCAGTAAAGGAAAGCACTTCAGATCGTCTCATACGTGCATCACAAAGGCTGTTTTGAAAACAGTTCAAAAATACCACATGCAGGTATAGTCAAATATATATATAAATATATACACGATATGTAAGTAGTATTGTTTCAAGACCATTTTGAAACTGTTCGCAAATAAGCATACACATGCACGCATACGATCAAGGTATGAGTAAAATCCTTCAAGCATTTTCAAACTTTAGCAAAACTAACAAACTCTCAGAAACAAAGTGAAGATCAAACTTTACCAAGGGTGGTATGCTTTCAAAACCAAATGTAATCCTTCAGAAATATTTGATCTTATCAAAGGTTTCAAGAATAAAGATCCAAAAAATCCATTTTTATACTTTACCGAAAATTTCAGAAAAATAGAAGTCAAAATTTTAGCTTATCAAAAAGTCCAAAAACAGAGGGTTGCCACATAGGCATAATAAAATTCATTTCAGATTTAAATCAGAATATCATAATAAAAACATATATCTCAGATATAGGACAAAATCAAGTATGATGTGGACACCGCCACAAAACACGAGGTGTTGTGAACCTGCCACTAATGATGATGAGGATTCCACCTCTAATCAATATCAAATCATTTGTTAGATCAGAACACATGGCTACTGACATCCCTGGTAGCTGGGATTTCTCAAAACATTGCTATACCAAATGTTACGTGCCTCATAGCACAAGTGTCCTTATATCAGAAAATCAAATCATAATATTATATAGTATAAAAACTAAAGTCATACAATACAGAATCAAAAACAAAGTACTGATTATTAAATCACATAATCAGTTTATTAACTTAGTCAATCCTCAAATTAATCCATTTTCATAAATTTGTTCAGCACATCAAAAACCAATAATAGAAGTTTCGAGACATAGCCTATGTGTTTAAAACTGTTATCTATTTACCTGGACGCCGAGTGAATAATCCAATTCACTGTCTACCGGTGAATGACTGGTCTCATCGAAAACCAAACTGAGATGAAACAAATGTTTTCATAAATAATTAACACGGTGACTGTGGCAATACAAAATATACTTGAAATGCAAATGCAGACTCAAACGTCATCGGCGTTAGCAATCCTTTCTCAATCGAAAGTCTAACACTCATCGAAGTTCGGTCCTCAAGGTAATACTACAACTAGGTCTTCAAACTTTTCAAAATCTATCAAACAATACCCAAGGTATATCTATTATCAAATTATCACTCCAAAATATTTAGAAATTGTATTCAAACCCCAAACTTGTAAAATATCAAGTTTAGTCCTTATGGAAAATTACCCAAAAAATTTTCTCTTGATTCAACCGATAGAAATCGAATCCAAACACTCACAATGATCATAATCAACTTCAGAAATAAAAATCTATAATTGGCCTCTCAAAAATAACTCAAAATCATTAGGAATTAGCTCAAACCCGGACCAAACCCTAACCCATTCAAAAAACCCTTGAATCTTTCGATTCTAAGCTACATCTAGGTTCCTCTAACCTCAAATAATCTTAATATAACAATATCTAACAATCATTCCAATAGAAATAAGCAAATATGACTTAGATTTGCAAAACCGTCACTAACCTGACCCATTTATGAACAACCTCAAATCTCCACAAATAAATCTAAATCTAAGTGTTTCTAGCTTTGATCTATCAGGATCTAACATCCTACAACACCCATTTTGATAGAATCACTCAAATCTGAAAACCTAGGTCAAGTCAGACGCAAACGAGATTCAGAAATTAAAAGCATGAAATAGATGAAAAGAAGAGATTAGGAAGTTAATCTTACCTCCAGAGATGGTTAGGAACATTGGGGAAACAAATACGAAGTCATAGAAATGATCTAAGAGTGAGAGAGAGTGAAAATGATGAATGATGGACGAAGGTCCGATGAGGGGGTATTTATAGATCTCACACTAAAACGCATCGTTCTAGACAAATTTCATCAAAAAAACATAGCCATCTACGTTCATTGCATGGCATCTACCCATGTAGAGGCAGTCCTACGTGCACAGATATGCGTTCCAGGAACCTAGAAAATTTAGATCTAAGACCAACGTGCGTTGTACAACATCTATGCATGTAAAAGAAGTCCAACGTGCGCAAATCCCTAAACAGCATACATAGACGGCGTTTAGAAACTCTTAGTTCCACCCAGAACAAGATCAATGTCCACATAACTCCCTACAACGCTCATAGACGGCTTGAAAACCCCATGAATCATCCCAGATCATGATTTACGTGTGTAGATCTCCCTACAATGCACATAGAGGCATACACAGCCCACAAACCAACCTAAATCATGCTCAACGTGCGTAAGAACCTCTACTATGCACGTAGATGGCCTCCAGTAAGCTCTATGCGTATAATTACACACCTCAAACATGATTTCAACTTAAAATCATAAATCTCATCACTCTTGGGATATAACAACACCCAAACTTACTAAGGTATCATCTTAAAACAAATGCAAACATTTTCAATCACCCCACACATCAACTCAAACATTCGAGAATTAAATTGGAAATGAACTAAGATCATTCGAAATTGAATGACATTCCATCAAAGACCTTGGCAGAATTGGTCGGAACACTACAGAGAATTGATCAAAATATGAGGGGTATTACAGTTCTAAAGAGTACTCCAAAGAATGATGACTTTATATAGTGGTTCTAAAGTGTGATTCGAAACTGGATGGTTCTAAGGAGATGGTTTTAAGGAGGACTCTGAAGGTGCATGACTTTGGAGGATGATTCAGAAGAAGGCTCCGAAGGTGGATGGCTTCAGAAGATGGTTTTGAGAAGGACTTCAAAGGTGTATGACTCCGAAGGATGGTTCTAAGGAGTGCCTTGGAGTAAGTCCTGAGGAGTTCTTCAAGGTGCGTTCTGAGGAGTTCTTTGAGGCAGGTCCTGAGGAGTTCTCCTAGGTGAGTTATGAGGACTTCTCCTAGGCAGGTCCTGAGGATTTCTCTGACGTGGGTCCTGAGGAGTTCTTCGCAGTGAGTTTTGAGGAGTTCTCTGAGGTTGGTCCTAAAGAGTTCTCCAAGGTAGATTCTAAAAGGTTTGCTAAGGTAGATGGCTCCAAGGAATGACTTCGGGAAAAGTTCTAGAGAAAATTCCAAAACTGCTACAGAGAAGATTCCTAAGAATTTCTCCAAGAGTGTCTCAAAAACAAACTTGTTAAGACCTCTTGAGGATGGAAAATATCAAACTCTGAATTGGTTGAAATGGGAAAGAACGTTAGAAGAAATCAAAGACAAAAAAAGCTATGAACGGTAGAAAACACAACTTTTTGCTCGATTTCACACAGACGACGCCAATTGTTGTTGTCTCAAATCCACAACACAAGCAAAATGGATGAATGTAATGAATTATGGATAATGAACACCTTCAATCACTTTTAATCATGCAAGAACAAAATCAAAGTGAGGCCGGTTGATCCTCAAGGGGCTCTCCGATGCTCAAGTTAGTGTTCAACTCAACAGAACTTTAAGTGTAAAGTCTGAGTATAGAGAATGTACTTATAAAATATGGTGAAAACTCCTATTTATAGAAAAAAGAGTAGGGGCATAAGTGTAATTTTTATAAATATTCTTGGAATAGAGCCTCTTTTGTGGGCTGTTTAATGAGTCGGGCTAAATGAGTCTGGATCCATATTACACCAAATATGACCACCAATCAAAAGAGACCATTTAAGCTTAATAATTATGATAACAATTCCTAAACCTCACATAATCGTGGCTAGCTAATTTGAAGACCAACATATTTTGTGAGAATCTTGAATTGCAATAAATTCCATTTATGAAAATGTAGTTGAAATGTCTTTGAATGTCAGCATATGCATCTTTGTTATAAGTTCCTTCTCAAAATCAAAACATTGTCTACTAAATGAAAGATAATTAATTGCCTCATCTTAAAGGTGTCCAATCTTTATCCATGTATGTCATTATAACATGTTAGTATATATATTTTGTTGTCTATGTCCAATAGAAGTAAAGAAAAAAACAGATAGATGAAAATGCCGAGAAAATAATGTGATCGAAGTTTTGATATCTGCTGTGAAGATGATATATATGCACTGTTCGAACTTCGAATTTCACAGACAATGCAAAATTGTTCAACTATAACTATAAAATCTTCAATTAATTAATGGCCACCAGGTTTATTGTGTCAACATCAATTATACAGTGATATTTAGGTAATAAGAACCTTAATTTTGACAGAGTTGATCAAAATTATGGGAGTGCAATGATCACATAATCTTCACAGATGATGAGATTGCGGTTTCTACACGGTGATGGTGAGATTAATTAAATTGAAATTCAGGAGCTAGATCCCAGATATGGTGGTTTTAATATGAAGGTGGGTTCTTGATATTGACAAGAAACTAACATGCCAATATGTACAAAATTCGTGATGAACATCCATCGTCATCTTATTTTTCACTTCAAACTCCTTTTAATTAGTTGTTAATTAATTTATTTAATTAACAGAAACACATATGCTTGATATATATTTAATTAGATGTAACTAAAAGAGTACACATTTTGAGGAGGAAGAAGCAAAGACCACATGTATCCATGAAAGCATTAAGCATTCAATTCAATTAAGCTCTGAAGAAATATTCATTCAACAAAGTCAAAGCACATTTAAGGAGTCACACGTGAGGAAGCAAAGCAGTCAGAAAGCTGGTATTTTAAAGAACATGACAAGCTCACTCAATCCAATTATGGCCGCCATATAATTTATCTAATTATGGGAATGAATATATATATATATATAAATTCCTAGTTAAATCCTCGTACCGCGACAACATTGCAAGCAAATTTTAAACCAAGTATATTTTCCCCCATTTTGGGTGTACTTAATTATATATTTTAAATTATATAATACAAAGAGTGCTAGCTGGTCCACTTTTCCCTGTTTATCTTGCCTTTTAAGCACTATCTTCCTCCTATTATTTCCTTTCTTCTTCTTCTTCCTCCTCCTCCTTCTTCCCTTCAAGCCTCTCTCAGTGCAAAGCAACTCAAACCCCTACAATTACAGAGAGCATGCTTGGATGTCCAGAGAAAGGTATTAATTATATATTTTTTAGTTCGTATTTATAAAATATATCATTATCCCTAAAAGGTTGTATTTAATTTGTGTAAATATAAATTTATAGGGAGAGATTTGATGAGATAGGCAAGAAGATCAAGAGAGAAGCAGATGCCTCATCTCCAATGGGAAGAAGACACATGTTGGGTCCTCCTGGAACCCTAAACACCATAACTCCATGTGCTGCTTGTAAGCTCTTGAGAAGAAGGTGTGCTCAAGAATGTCCCTTCTCTCCATACTTCTCTCCACATGAACCTCAGAAGTTTGCTTCTGTTCACAAAGTCTTTGGTGCCAGCAATGTCTCCAAGATGCTAATGGTAAATTCACCCTTTCCAGGGTTCGGACTTATAGTTAGTCTTGTTCTGGAAACTACTCTAATACTATTGAATATTATTTAACTATTACTAGGGTTCGAGCTAAAAATCAATTTTGTCTAGAAACGGCTCTAATGTTACTATATCTGTTTCAGGAGGTTCCGGAAAGCCAAAGAGCTGATGCAGCAAATAGTCTTGTTTATGAAGCTAACGTGAGGCTAAGAGATCCAGTGTATGGATGCATGGGTGCAATTTCAGCTTTGCAACAACAAGTCCAAACTTTACAAGCTGAACTTAATGCTGTAAGGGCTGAAATTCTCAAATACAAATATAGGGAAGCAACTTTGCTTCCTACTTCTCATGTTGCTTTCCTTCCGTCCGGGAACGTTTCCGTGGCCGCACCGTCCCCTGCCCTTTCTCCGCCAACTCCACCGCCGCCTCCACCTCCTCCTCCTCCGCCTCTTCCTTCTACTTCATCTTCTTCCTCTTCCATGTATACCCAATCAACCACCAGTGCCGCTGACTTTAGCACCATTTCCAATGAAAATGTCTCCTTCTTTGGTTAGCTATTAATTTTCTTAGACAAAGAAAAGAACCCCATTAATTTTCTCCACTTATTATTATGATCAATTGATCATGATGAACAATAAAATGAGGAAAAATTACTGATATTTCATAATTGCTTGGTACTGTTTTGTCTAGTATTTCACTTATGTATTAATCCTTGATTGAATTATAAAGTAAGCCCATCTGTGTGTGTCTTGATCATATTTTTGGTTGATATGTTTCTATCTCCTCCACTTTAATATGAATTTCCTTCTTTCAATTATTCACTATATGCATACACAAGTACACAAAGATCATGTCATTGATTTTTGTTTTTTGAGGTTTTTACTGTACGTCAACGTTATATCACTAGCTAGGACTTCAATATTTACCAGACTTCATAAATTTTAAATTTCAGTAATTAATTCTAATTAATCTTGACCTTGGTATTCTATAAAAGACCTATTTATTTGATGGTATTGGAAAATTAAATGGTGCATGGGAGTGATTTGTGAACGCATTGCACGTGTGATAGCTGGATCACCGCCGACAGTTCTCAAAGAAATATTTAATCTCTGAAAATGGAACACAAGGATCTCATCATCTTTGCTTAATGAAGAGTGGGAGACAGAAGGTTTGGTTTTTTTCATCCCTATACAGGTTTGAACTGTTCTTGTGAATTTTGGAAATCATATTGATACTTCATTATAATTATATTGCATTAGTACTAATCATAAATAAGTTGTTTATGCATTCGCTTACCAAAAAGAAAAGTTGTTTATGCATTCCCTTTTAACATTTTGAAGTTTCATCAGCATAATTAATCATCATTTACTAGTTCACTTATCAAAAATGTAGTTTCTAAAAATTGTATTAGTTTAAAAATTGAAAGGATAATATTGGGATTTAATAAGCTTTTCAATTAGATAGTAGTCATACTTAATTGAAAATTCTGATCCTCCTTTATGAATATACAACGACTGTTAATGTCTCATGTCACCATTCAATCATGTCTTGTATTAAATAATACTTTGGCTCTTCACTTGATGATTTCTCTTGTCTGATTCAATCAAAGAATAGGAGTTTCTGGATGCATATTAACATATGCAGTGCATAAATGCAGGTTGCACTAGTCATGAGATTGATTGAACTTAGTTGAGCAAGCAATCATTAGACCATTAATAATTTTTTTTTCTTCAAAATGAGTATGTCCTTTATTTTTGTTTGAATATATTTACTTTTTCACAGATAAAGTCCATTCAAAATCAACACATTAACAATCACATTCCAATATCTTGTTAGTTACTTTGTTAAACTTGAATTTTTTTTGAAACAGTAGGGATCAATCAATGTTCACTATCGACCCAAGGAACCAAAATTAAGAGATAGATCATGAGTCCAATGCATGCTTAATACATGCTTATGACTTATGTTGGTTAATCACATCCCAAGCTTAATCGTACTACTAGTAGAATGGAAGGTAAGGCATTGCATTGCTATTATGTGAAGCTACGGTCATATAAATTATTATATTAAAAAACTAATAAAGATTATAATTAGTGGAACTGTATGTATTGGTTGAATAGTCAATGGTTTTGCCAGCTATATATGGATTATATTCTCCATTGTTGGGTTTCCTTGGCGTGTGGATTTCAGCCAGCTTTGGAAGTGTAAGATACAGTTATAGGAAGCTTATTTATTTACACAAGCAACAACTCCTCTCATCACGACATCATTTATGTTATTTTTTTTAATATGTCTCTCACCCAAAAAAATTAAAAATAAATACAGAGAATTTAGTCTCCCTCATTATAGTTTACACGAAGACGTGACTGAATGTGGTCTCATGTCTAGATTGCTTGAAATAGTGGCATCTTACCTTGCACAGCTTCCCTAGCTTGATTCTTCCTAGTTAAATTAAAAAAAAAAATAGAACAATTAATTAGACACATGCATACCTATGAATGAATGATTGGAATTTGGAGCAACCCAGATTAAAACCATGTGCATGCTTACTTAGTTCTGTTTTTGCATAAATTTATAAAAAAAATTGCAGCCCAATTGCCACTTATTAAGATTAATTATCTCCACACACACACAAAAATCATTTATATCAAGGTGAAATCGTGGGTATATGTAGTGAGTTCCTCTATAAGTTTTCTATATGCTTAGTTCTCACTCAATAGTTTCTTGCCGACATTTTGATGTGAATGCGACTCAAGATTACACACTTGATTAAAATGAGACTTATATATGTATTATATTTGTTACACATTTGAATATATTAAAATGAGTATTGGAATATTGAATGTACCACTGCAATTCATATATGATTGCAGAGAAGCAAAAATAGTTATACTATATGTAAGCCAAAAAATGATGTGTTATTGAAGTATGTCAAGCTCTTGGTGCTATTTCCATATCACTATACATCTCAAAAATGATTTTTCAATCTTAAGTGATTTTGCGAAACCGCTAACACGGCATGCATGGAAGATTGAGGAGGAATTAGGATTTGTTTAGTTTAGAAAATTTTTTTAATGTTTTTTAAAAAAATTGAAAAATAAGAAAAAAAATTTAAGAAAAAATTGTTCAACTACTAATTTTTCCACTCTCTTTTTCTGGAAAACAAGGGTTGTTTATATTAATAAGAGTTGTTTTATTATGTTCAAATTTAATCTTTTCAAATGAATTGTATACCTTATTCAAGTTCAGTTAGTTCTCATAAATTAAATTAAATGAGTTGATCTATCAAAAGGTGTAAATTGTGATTTTTCTGAGAATTAAATTCATGATTCTTTAATATTTGAGACAATTCTAATATCAATGAGTTACAAATTTATTGGCAGATTTTTTTATGTATACACTCAAATTTTAGTCGTTTACAAACTAAATTTTAATCAAACTTGACTTATCTATAGTTGAGTCGAACATATTCACCTAAGTGCACGCTAAATTACCATTTATTTACATCCTACTGTAAGATATTTTTGAATTACAAAAAATATATATCTAGAGAAATTAATTCTTGCATTATGCTTGTGTGGACTATTTAGGTTATAATCTTCCTTTTTTATAACTTTCGTACGTAAACTACAGATATAATCTTTCAGCTCGTCAAACAACAATAACAATAATATAGTTCAGAAAGTGCCATTAACTATCAGAATTCTCATGCTCCACTAATTAAAAAGCATAAATTGTTCATCTTTATTTTATCTTCCAAGAGCATGCTTCCTCTCAATCACTTTGAAGCTGAATAAATGTGCATTGAATATGCACTTATTATACCCTTAGTTATGAAATATTTGAGACTCATCAAAATACTGTATACACCAATTAGCTAGCTGTCAATAAAACTACTGATGTTCGAGATGAATAATTTCAATCAATTTAGTTAGATTACATGATGGTGATCTGGTTTAGGAAGTGGAAGAACTATACATGCTTTTTTTTTGTTTTAAAAGAATTACGTATTGTGGGCCGTGGCATTTATAAGGGATTGACTAGTTTCACAGATTTTAGGTGCTTTTCTATTCTATTTTTATTGACAAGGGATTTTGAGTCCATTTAAGCTGCCAGAAACTCAACAATCTTTCCATTACAAATACTAAACTGTTGACTATGATTACCAACAGACTGTTAAGTATGTTGATCTTAATTAACGAGAGTCATGAATGTTCCGATTCTGAAATGATTCTCCTTTATTTGTTAAAACAAAATGTTGACGACGATTTTGAGAGAGAGTTAAGTAACATATGCATGTGAGGTTTCCTGCTGGTTATAAGGTTGACCCGCACTTAAGCTTTTTAATAACTAACTAACATGCATAAGACAAAGGGGAGTAATTAATTAATTATAATTGATGAAATGGATCAAAGAATTGGAATCTATCGGGAAACAATCCTCCGAGTAGATTATTTAAATTCTGAGACAATAATTAGAATATGATAGCTAATCTTAATTTAATTGATCCGTGATTAGTCAATAATCAATATGTTTTGAAAACTACATTATTTAGTTCCCCCATCTGTTCTCCCTCAACACTCAACCCTCAAAGGTCAATGAAGTTGCTTCAAATGTTGGGTTCTACGGAGTCTTGATTAAAACTGAGCCCAACCCTATCTATTTTAGCAACTCAATGACCCAAACAGAGTCAATTGAGCTCACCCCCTTTTTTGCTTTTGCCACTTATTACTATTTGCATTGCCTCTACATGGCCAAATCTTTAAACATAACTAATTAACAATTATTTATTCTTTTAATTTAGTTATTTTAAGTATTAATGTCGCATATTCATTTTTCAAAATATGTCAATAATTAATCTACATCAACATGCAATACTAACATTTAGCGGTCATTTGGATGGAAATTTACAAGAATAACAATTTGCAATTAAAAAAAAAAAGAAATTGAATAGCAATAATGAAACAAAGGTTTCAATCTGGAAATCCAATTTGATCCACTTGATTTCATCACAAGTGAATACATAAATATGAGACAACATATGCTACCGCGGAAATAAAACTAAATCCCAAAAACTTGCACACACTTTATTCTTAATAATCAAGTTGGAACCTCAATTAATTATAAACTAATTAATTGGAATCCCAGATTAATTAGTTAACCCTCCTACAGTTCCTCCGAATTTCCCCATTAGAACCAGTGAGTGGGCTAATATCTCCCATCTTGATCATTGCGGCTGCAAAATCAGAGAAGAAAGTGGATTGGCCATTGCTGTAGGTACTAACAATTGAATTGGTGGATCCACCATTGTAGAGTTGTTGGTCAGAGTGAAGAAGACCCCTCTGGTTGACCAAGTTCTCGAAGTATTTGTTGTCAAATGTTGTTGGAGTTTGCAAATCCAATGGAGCCAAGTTGTTGTCCCCATTCCCGGTTGTGCTAGGACAGTTTGATCTCCTGGTTTGAGCAAATGATCTATCTATGTTGGACTCATTGTATATTCTTGCCCTAAATGATGTGCACCTTGCTTGTCCAATTGTATGTGCCCCTGGACCATTTAAAATAAGTTGCAAGCAAAAATTATTTATGGTACACTAGGGTCTTTTTTTAATGATAAACAAGATAATTAGAGATATTTTTAACATTAAAATAATTGAGAATTCGATAATTAGTTACCAGATAAAGCAACCAAGTCTCTGGTGGAAAGGCCAAGGGCGCTGAATCTAGAGACGAGTTGGTTCAAGTTAGAAATAGGAGGAGGAATGCCATTGTTGGCAGCAGATTGGCTAGCTGTCCTAGCATCTCTTCTTCCAAGTTTCACATTCCAACTGGGTCCTCCAAGCTAAAACAAAAATTAATTAATATTTTTTTACTAAAATTAATCCATTCTATGACCTTAATTGAATTGAGTTTGAAACATATTAAGGAAGTTAATTAATTAAAAGTGATGAACATACAATAACAGTGGAGTCCCTAGCAGCAATGGCTAAAATGTCGGCACAAGAGACCACACCAGGGCATGCTCTTTCCACAGCACTCTTTATGCTGTCTATCACTTCAAATCCTCTGGCTGAGTTCCTGTTTGGATTTGCATTCTTTTCTCCAGTGAATGAAGATGTGTCGTCCAATAGCACCGAACCATCGCATCCCTATTTTTCAATTACAATCATCATAAAGAAAAAAATGAGATAAAGTTTTGATAAAAGTTCCAACTTTAATTGTAATGCACGTAACTAAAACAAAGCTTATTGGTCAACCGACATTGGACGCATGAACTTTTCTTCTGAGGACAAACATAAGTCAAACTATATTTTCTTTTTATTACACCTTGCAATCTAGTTAGTCTATTCTCTAGAGCAAGCGACACTACTATACTACACAAATTAACTATATTAATTAACTGAAAATAATAAATCTCATTTTATGAATATTAATATCTGGGTAACTATCATTATTATTATTTATGTTTTAGTTATTTGAATTTTAAAATACAAACCAACAATGAAAATAGGCGATGAAATGGATAAAAGATTACGTTAACAAAACAGTCGTGAAAGTGCAAGCGAAGGAGAGAAGCACCCATGCGAGCTTCTCTGTTGATGGCAGATTGAACAACTGGCCTAACAGTTGATAAGAGGTTAGGGCAAGATCTTGAATAGAAATTAGTAGAAAGTTGTGCATTAACAATTGTACTAATGAAAAGAACACGAAGGGCCATAGTCGCAAATGACTTGAAAGTCGAAAAAGAAGCAGCCATTGCTAGCTAGCAAAATTGGTTCCAGTAAGGCTGACTTATCTAGGCAATTTTGTGTTGTTGAAAGAAATTGAAACACGACGGGATTTATATAGAGAAGGGACTCTGCTCAAGGTAAGGAGGGTCGGCAGGTTGCTGGTTACCTAACACGTAGACTCTAAGTGCATGGCATTTGCCTGTTCATAACGTGTGTTATGATTGATGGATTGATGATTTTAAAAGAAAAATATTAGGGCAATTAATAAAGGTTAAGAATTTGGGGTGTGAACGCTTCTTTTAGGGTTTGAATTGGCAAGCGATTGGAAGACTTAAGGTGTGGAACGTGGCAATTTTGTCAAGACTCTTGTGCTTTAGTTGGTTACAAGTTCGTCAGAATAAAAAAAGATAAGTATTAGGGAGAGCCACATGCGTTCAAAGTCTTAGTGGTAAAGAATAAAAAAATGTGATTAAGAATGAGTTGAGATTTGACTTATGATCTCTTACGTTAAGTGTAAAAAGTTCAATTCTCAAACGAAAGTATAAAAAGCAAAGCAAACTCTTATGTTTTTTCAGTTTTAACTAGTGAAGTTCTGAGACAAATATGCACTACACTAGATTTTGTAGTTTACTACGCGGTTTCATCTGTGAAGTGGTCACATTTGCAAATCGCAGAAGCTTCCAAAGATTATTTATATTGGCTTGTCGTGTGCTACAACCCACTATTCCACGCACCCTTTTCTTTTCTCTTATAAGCCATTTTACTAGCTGTAATTGGAAATTAAATTTTCTTAACTCTTAAAGATAAAGTTAATTTCAGTACAAATGAATTTATATAATATTATATTAAAGTACGAAAATATCAAATAGATACCAAGGGACAATCTTAAATGCTCTAATTTGTTGAAGTGATTTATGCATAGTTAATGTATTGTTAATTAACTTTCATAAATCGATTTTAGTCTTCGGTAAGTATTATTGGGCAATTTTTTTGTTTTAACAGCAGATTTCCCAAAAGAAATATATACACTATATGATATCGAATTTTTGTATTTTAAAAAATATATATTATTCGATTTATTTTCGGAAGGAAATTAAAGATTTAATTTATTAAATCAATAAAATATTTACTGTAAATAGACAAACTGTATTAATGTCAGATTTTTGTAACCGAAGCACAACAGAAATTTACTAAAAAAAAATTGAAAAGAAAGGCCAATAAAATGTTATAAGTTTCTTTCAGATGTTTAATTTACATCGTCAACATGAATTTGTTGAATATAAGCTTCGGTAAAATGGTGGAATAACTATGGTTCATTGTATTTGCAAACATGATTTTCAGTCTAGATGACGCCTAGAGATGATAAAATCAAACTTCTAATAAGGATTAATTTTCTCACTCTTGTTTGGTTCAAGTTAAAATTTTAGGTGAGTATAATTTCTCAAGAAGTATACTTTAACTCTTGCCTAATTCAAGTTAATTAAAATTCTTTTAATTAAATATTAATAAAGACAAAAAAAACTAAAATTTGAGTGAACTACAAAACAAGAAATAAATATTATGAATAATTTGGAAAAAAAACTTGACTTCCTTAAGTTTTAGTGAATAAATAACTTCTCTAATTTTCAGAAAGTCAAAATATTTACTTTTTAGTAAGTAAGAATCCAAAATTTAACCAAATAAATTGTCTTTTTCCATTTTCCAAAAAACTTAATTTTTTCTAGGTTCCTTACCGCCAACCAAGGCTTTAGAATTGTCTCAAATATATAATTGTGAAGTAGTAATCATATACCAAGTAACAATTGTTCTAGTGTCCTTGATTATGTTGTCTGAAAAAAATCAATTTAATTAGTATCTTTTGGCCGTAAAATTACAAGACTCGTAAATTTATCATAGTTAACTTTTTTACTTTCTCCGTTTCATAAAAATATATTACATTTCTTTTTATATTTATCTAATATGTAGTTTTATTTACTTTATAATACTGGTAATTATGTCACATTTTATTATATTGTCCTTACTTAAATACATAATAAATTGTATTGTCAATTACTATTGGATAATTATAAAGATATTTTTAAAAATCTCCAATAAAATTAATAATTCAATTAATTTTTTTAATTTGGGTGAAAAAAATATTATGTCATATTTTTATGGGACAGAGAGGGCATTAATTATGAGAGAAATCGAATTTCAAATTTAATTTCAAATAATTATGCATACACTCAATTACTTAAGATAGTTTTAAGTTGCTATAAAGATTTTAGTTTAATTAATTAGGTTTATTAGACCGGTATTAGCGCACATAGAGAAAACGTTCGAGAACCATTAGAAGTTTTGGGCTGTCATATATGCATGTCACATCAAATATATACATCATCCTTTAACCCAGTAGACGAAAACAGGAAGGTAGTTGGAATTACTAAATTTGATTATTATTTGAAAAGTTTAACGTCGTCGTTAAATGACAAATTAACTAATAATTACTCGTTGAATTTTATGTCTTTTTATTAATATCAACGAAAGTTAGGCTAATTGGTCGCAAACTTATGAATTAAGAAATTTATTGTCGGGTTAAAGATACATGTGGAATTTAGCAGTTAGATAACGCTTTTGACTAATTAATAAATTTGTAGGAAATAATGTTCGTGACTTTCCCAATTGACACCTCAGCGTGACTAATTCTACAGGATATATTTGACAATCAATTAGATAGTTAAGTATAATTGAATTAGTAAAATGTAAAAAAAGTATTGTTTGGCAGAACAGTAATTGGTTTCAGTCTTCTGTTTTCTGGTAGAATTAGTCTATACTATTATATGATATAAGGGTGGAAACATGGGTTACAGTTCTCTAACGATATAATAATAGATTGCCAAGAGATTGATCAATATTTTGGGCGTATATAAGTTATTGATAGTATTTTTTTATCAGATATGTTTTTGATATTGTGACTCAAAGGCCTAGAATTTTATCAAATATTAATATTAAAATTTATATATTTTCTTGCCACCATGGATTTGAATCTTTTTTCCTGATAGATAAGGTATTTCATTAAAACATAATCCACGAAGCAGTGCTGGACTACGAGTAAAAATTAATTTTACTATTATTTTAGTAAGTCGTTAGTCTCGAAATATTATTCATTTAGACTCAAAATCTACAGAATCTTGATATACAAAGCTGGCAAGAAAAAAAAATTGCACACTCTTAATTTTTTTTATATAAAAAAGTCGATACAAACTTCACATTTCTTTGAGCCAAACCTTAAGTTTTAATAAATTAAAATGTTAAGATCAAGTTTTTGTACAAAGAATACTCATTATATGGGTTTAAAATAGTCTGTTATTCTCCTTGAAAAAACATGACTGAATCCACAACCATTTGAATCTTACATAACGTATATTTGAGTCTCCCAATACTCAAATATGACTAATGATTGGTATCTTGAGTTTCACAAGATTTTTTGTTCAAACTCAAATCAGTTTACCAAATTACTTTTATTTTAATACACTTTTCAAGGACATTTTAATAAATTGACATATGTAATTTTGTAAATTGGCATGAAATGAGAAAAAAAAAACTCAACTTAAACCACAAATATTTTTCCACTTAGATGTATATATGTAGCCTAAAATTTTAATGTTGAATCATTTTTTTAGCCAGGCAACAATAATTTATAATTTTTTTGTCGAAAATTTAAATTTGGACTTATTAGGATAACAATTTTTGTATTTTTTTTCCCTCTCTTAATTATGAGGTGATCGAACCTTATATTTGTTTTATAGAATTGTTCGCCTCTAAAATGTTGAAAAATTGTTATTTGAACTATACTTTTAGTTAGAAAAACAATTGCTTTGAGGTGCAATAGTTTATCAAATTTATATTTGAAGATTTGAATCCATCAATTATTACTCAAATCTGTCTTAAATCCCAATTCCACAAGACACATAACTGTATTATTTAATATAAGGGTCCATATGGTAGAAAATTAACCAAACCCAAAACAAGAGAACAAATTATATCGATGAGTCTTGAGAGGGTGTAATTAAATTAAAAGTGATTTGGTAGGTGAACTATATCTTAGAAAAACCCAATCTTTGAATGGCTATCTCCTTAAGTGGAAATATGAGCTGAAGAAATAGTGCATTTTGCCACCCAAATGAAAGTAACAGACAAGGCTAATCCTCTCTTTTAGGGGCTGCAATACTTGACTTGCTTCCTCCTAATTTCCAAATTTTGGACCAACTCGATTTATTAGAATGGGTCAATGCATTCTGTTGGGTAAATACTTCACTGCACATTTTCTACTTATCAAACTCAATAATTTAATTTTAATCGAAAATCTTAAAAGAACTAAGTTCCTCCAATGTGTTGCCTTCATCTTCAATTCTTCATTTACGTATTTTGAATTTTATCTGCCAAACTAATAAAGGACTGTGAGAGGTCAAAATAACAGAAAAAGAGATACTGAAGTCATAATAATCAAAATACTTGTTAAATATGATGTAAATGTTCTAATTATGATAAAATTCAAGAAAACTGTTATTTTAATAATATTGAAACCGTCTTTGAAATCAAGGCCCAAATACTCTATTCATATTTGTCACCAAAAAAAAAAAGAAAAATAATTTCAACAGTTTCACTGGGCCTAGAAGCCCACATGATTGGGCTCTCTGCAATAGACATCGAGGTGTTCTAAAAATGTTGACTTTGCAAAGACGCGACTAACTTCAACTGTTTTCTTTGTGAATATATTTCCGCCCCGACGGATTCCACGTTTAATTTCTCATCTCCTGCGCTCTGTTTCTTTCATTCATTTTTTCGTCCTTCTCTCTATCTCCTCTCTTTCTCCTCACTCCAAGCCTCCGCCTCCCTCCGCAACCTCTTCTCCTTCTCTCCTCTCTTTCTACCTCTCTCTTTCTCCTCCCTCACCTTCGCTTTGAGATCTCCATCGTCACCTTCTCTCTCCGCCGAGAACACGTTTTCCTCCACCACCACTACTCTCCTATCTCTCAGTCCTCGCCTTGCTATCTCTGTCGCGGAGATCACAAGACGTCGTGGCGGAGATCGTCTCTGCCCCTTCTCTCCGTCTTTCATTCCACCGATCATCATGGTGAACAAACGAACGACGTCCAGGATCTCTCTCTCTCTCCCCCCCCCGCTGAGATCGAAGCCTGTCAGGAAAGAACTGTAACAACGGCGCTCGCACCTCGCCGTTCGTTCGTCGTTTCTCTTCATGAACGCAAAATGGTGAGGCAGGGCTATGGTGGCGGCGGATTTTAAAACCCAGCCGCAATTGCCTTGCACTTATGTTCGCAATTATGGTTTCAATGCCCAAAATATTTGACAATTACAAATAAAAAACTAAAAATTAGTAAACAGTCTTTAAATTCTGTTTGAAGTTTCATTTGTGCACGAATCGTACCCCAGTTGTGCACTCATTTGCATGATTTATACAACTAAAAACTAAATTGGTTTAAATTAAATTTATAAGATATTGTGCACCATTTGTGCATGGTTTTTGTACACTAATTATAAAATAGTATTAAATTTGAATCAAATCAAATACATTCATACAACGTAAATCAATTAATATTCAATTTGAAAACCATTTGACGATTGTGCACCATTTATGTACCACCTGTGCACCTCTCTAAAAAGGGCTGCAAAAATATATTTCTCCCAATTTTTCTCAAATTTTTTTCTGAGAACTCGATTTCTCGCAAGATCTTGCTAGTATCTCATACGATGGTTTCAGTGTCCGGTGGTTGTACAATAAGTTTGGTAGTTGTGCACTAAGTTTGGACTTTGTTGGTAATATTAGAAACAGTATGAGGTATTGGTACTTTTTTTTAAAAAAAATAGTATATTAAAGTTGTATAAAGCGAACATTTCCAAACAGATCTGAAGTTTGTTAGTAGTTCAATTTGTGACCTCTCTCGAGTCTGGGGGTCAACCTCTTCTCATTAGTATAGTCACTACATTCATAGAATGTGCACGCAAAATATATGCAAAAAGTAAATGTAAACAATAATTTGTTTATTAATTTTCACTAAAGTTTGAATTAAACACTATTTAATATAAAATTCTGATTACTTTTCCTCTAACAAAAATGAGTAAAATCCCTTATAAATTTTATCATAAAAATAAGTCCATTATCAATCGTGTAAAATTGGAACGTAGATACAGAATAATATACATAATACTTATGTATGACAAAACTAGAAAATTTTATTTATAAATGATCCAGCTAACAACTGTAATTAACCTAGCTTGACTAACAACAGCAAAATAAAAATCTTAAAAAGGAACCCGCTGTATAATACATTTTAAACTAATAAGGTTCATTTTTTTTCTGGTTTCTACTATATTTTCCTACACTTAATTAATTACACTTGTAACCCTAGAGGAGAGGTGTCCAAAAATTTGTTCTCCAATTGGACATAACCATTATTGGCCTTTATGATTTCCTGCTTGTAAATAAACCGACTTGACGCCCACAAAAATGCCCCTAAATTAAGAGTACATATAACCAACAAAAAACCATAATAGAAATCCAATTGAGAGTCATTTAAGTTGTTACCAATCCAACTTTTTCCACCACCGGCTCCGGTGATTTTGTCCACAGTTGTCACCAAAAAGCTGTTCAAGAAATTACCAACACCGATGCCACTAGTGAAGAACGTCGTTCCAAGGCTTTGCATGTCTTCAGGCGACTGATCGTAGAAAAATTCCAACAACCCAATTGCATTAAACACATCTGCGACACCCAAAAGAACATATTGTGGTAACAACCAAAATATGGTCATCGGCACTATTTCTTTGGATCCATTAATATGGTATGCCCTAATGACATGAATTCTTCTGACTTCAACTGCATATGCAATTGCAACAATTTGGATCACAAATCCAATTCCAAGCCTCTGTAGAAGAGTGTTGCCACGTGGATTTCCAGTTTTTTTGGACATAAATGGTACAAAAAATCGGTCGTACATTGGCACAGAAATTAGCATGGAAAGTGTGACAATGCTGCCTAGTGATGCTGCTGGAATTTGGAAGTTGGGTCCGAGGTTGGGATTCAAGGTTGTGCCTTGTTCGACAAAGAGAGTGCTGATTTGTGCCCATATTGTGCTTGGAATTAATGTGACTAACCATATTAGTATCATGCCAAACACAAGCTTGGTTCCTTCCACTTGAGTCACTGTGAATGGCTTATTTGAAGCACCTACATTTCCGTCTTTGATTGCAGCCTTGTCCAAGCACCTGAACCACAGACATACTTAAGATATAATTTACAAAT
>CAODLS010906994.1:0-17595 GCA_948243855.1 Flueggea neowawraea | reverse complement strand
GCTTGGTATGTCCCTGGGTTGCGAAGGAACTTGATTTATGTTGGTGCTTTGTCGAAGCATGGTTCTAGTTTCTCGGGAAGAGGTGGAGGAATTCAGGTGTGCAAGGGATCTTCGGTTGTGATGAAGGATAAATTGCAGAATGGCATTTACACCTTGATTGACAATTCAGTTGTTGCTAATGATTTAAAGGCTGTTGTGAGTTCTGCAGGAAAACGGGTGGAGTTTGTGATTGAGACTCTGAAACAGGAAAAGATCAATTAGGTTGATTCACGAGGTCTAACAACAAGTTTACCAAGGCATGACAATTGTGTTGGTGATGATAAAAGGTCATCACTGGAGGACACAGGAAAAGATGCGGGGTGGTGTGTTGTTAGGAGTGAATGGAAAGCTAGCGCTAGTGGAGGCAAGTTCGGGATGGACTTGGTTCGTTGTTGCAGGACGTGGCCCTTCGGGATGGTGTGGCAGATGAGTGATTTGGGATTCAGAGTTGAACGGAAAAGAAACTTCACTCCAAAGTGGAGAATTGTTGAGATTGGAGTGAATTTCTTGATCAAGATTGAAGCCAAAACCTTATGGGAAGTGATACAAGCCAAAGAAGGACAGATTTGTGAAGGAAAAAGAGTTGCTGGACGAACACGGGGAGCAACACTGGCGTGGGCTTGACCGTGTAATTCACTGGAGCCAGAAGAGAAGAGATATGGGCGGACACGGCCTTGGCCACGGCCGTGTCCGTGCTCGTGTGTTTCGTTGTCGGGCTTCTGGAGGTACACGAACGCGAAGACGTGACCGTGTGTCGAAAGATTGTGTCCATGTCTTGGCTTCCTTGACCGTGTAACCGATTCTGACGGGATTTAGGGTTTCAATTAGGGTTTTCCTAATTAGTTTTGACTTGTACTACTTGTTAACTATATAAGGGGCTTTTGGGAACGTCTTATGATGTCTTTGAACGCCGTTATAAGCCATTGTGCTTGTTTTTTACTCTGAATAGTAGAATTACTTTTGCTCTGGCCGTGGATGTAGATCGGTTATTGATCGAACCACGTAAATCTTGTGTTCTTGTGTGATTGCTCTTGTTATTTCGCGTATCTTAAACCGCCAGATTCCCTGACATTTCTGAATGAAATTTTACACCTTACAAAGAAGATGAAGCTGAAAATTTTGCAGGAGAGACTCGCGAGAGTGACGTACTTGCATCTCCAGGTGGTGTCGCTGGTTTCCCAACTTTCAGTTATCTATTTAGAGTGACAATTAGCTGTCCAGAAAAGGGTGAAGTTTCCGGAAAGCTTGTACGGTTGCCAAAGACACTTGAAGAACTACTTGACATTGGAGCCCAAAAATTCGGAATACATCCCACCAAAATTCTCACCAAGGATGGTGCTGAAGTTGAAGATATAGAGCTCATCAGGGATGGTGATCATCTTCTTCTGGTTAGCGATTCGGGCTCTCAAAGTCAAGAATGCTGAGAAAAGTTGTGTAAGCTTTGCCATGACCTTCCATACCTTCTGAGCATATTAGAGTTTGACAATTTTGTCTTTCCATTCCTTTATACATTTTCCTCAGACGAGACGAAGATCCGCAAAAGTGTTTCTGAATACAATTGTAAATGCATTACAATGTACCCGAGATTTCAGAAACTAACAAATGATAAGACGAGTCCTTTTTTTTTGGGTGAAAAGATGTCAATGACACCTTTTTAACTACGTGCTTAATTTACTATTGCTTTTCTTGTTTGGACTGTCGGGTAGAATGAAGAAAACATTAGCTCTCACAATTCTGCTGATGGATTATGAATAACAAACCTGGAAGTCCCATCGATCACAAGTTATTTTAAGAGGAAGCAACCACTCTAAAGAGTAGAACGTTTACATTTATCTCTTATCTTTTTAAGATTTGATCTGTTCTTTTACAAATACATCTTTTTTATTCTGTCTTTCATATGTTGTGAGGTGTCAATACGCGGTTGAGAGAGGTGTAAAATGGCATTTTTGTGTACATCCTGTGCTCATTTGGTTACCAGATTAGCAAAAATAATTTAAAATGGCATTTTAAGTATATCTGGTGTTATAGTCAGATATAATTTAAGATGATATTTTCAGTGTTTTAGGTGTTTTACACGTTTTGTACTCATCCTCCTGCACAAAAGAACATCAAAAATCTTTTTCTTGCGATATCTTTATAATTTCTCACATGCGGTCAAAAAGTGATTAAATCGATGATTAACGATTAACTGTGATTGATGCAGTTGGAGGTGAATATCTTTGATCATCGGGATTACAAGATATAGTAGTGTAGCATTAGCATCCTTCCATTGTTAGAGAATATTTACTCCAGCAGTAATGTTACGATTCAGACCAATAAATCATAACCGGCACTAGGATCAAATGCATTGTTTACTATTCTTAATCTATCACAGTAAGCCTTTCTAACAAAATACTGAATTTAATTTTGAATTTAAAACCTCTTTTTAATTAATGCATGATCACAAGCGCATAAGCTATACTAGGTTTTTTTCAAATACAAGCACATACCTATTATGTCACACACGTAATTGTGGGGTTGTTTAGGAGTTAGAGTATATAACATATTTAATAGATTTTATAATAATTTATAATGAATAAATAATAAAAATTAGAAATATAATTTGTTTTTTATAAAATTAATTATGTAAAATATATTATATATACTTATATGATGTACAAAATATAAAATATACTATATGTTATTTATTGTGAAACAAACTATTCTGTAATAGTCCTGTTGTCCCATAAAAATAGGGCACAATATTTTTTTAACACAAATTAAAAAATTTAATTGAATTATTAATTTTATTAAAGATTTTTAAAAATATTTTTGTAATTATCTAATTATAATTAACAACATAATTTACTATATATTTAAGTAAAGACAATGTAATAAAATGTGACGTAACTATTAGTATTAAAAAAAATAAATTTATATATTAGAATAAATATAAAAGTAAACTGGGTTATACAGAGGGAGTAGTATTTATTGTTATTATTAATATCGTTATCTCTGTTTTAAGTGAGTTACAATAAAAGCAAATCCCACAACCCGCAGCGTGTCTTGCAGGGCTCAAGAGTATTCCAATGCTATATGAATCACAATCAATTCCCAAACATGCCCACAAATCCACGGGAAAGTGAAATGAATGAATCAGTATTGATCATGGAGAGCAAAAGAGGGGAATGATCAGACCTGATCCGAGGAAGATGTTTGACAGAAGCCTGAGGTCAATTAGCTCTCCATTCAGACTTACAAACCGCTCTATCAAGGCATCGCCGAATTCTTGTAGCCTCAGAATTCCCCCAAGCCCAGGTTTAAAGGGATCCCACAAACCCTAACACTCGGTTTGGAAAAAGTGATTTGGTTGGAATAGAATGATTATGAATCGTTAAAAAAATTGAATCTTGTTCCGGAGGAATGAAAAGTTTTAATAGGGAGATTTTAGAGGGTTTTGATGGGTTTGAAGGCTTAAATTTTATATTCAAATTGATGAGTTTAGTAACCCTCTAATTTAAAGTGTTATCGAGAGTTGATGGAGGAAAGAAAGAATTTTTTTTTGTTTGATGTCAATTATACCCTAATTTATTATTTTAATACTTATTTAGTTCTTATTAATTTTATTTCACTCCAATCTTATGATGAATTTATTATTTTAATACTTATTTTTTTAGGTATTTGAATTAATAATATTTCAATTCTTTTTTTGATAAAATTAAACATATCAAATTATTTTTTATTCATAATTTAATTTTATAATTTTATACATTATATTTTTTAATATTTTTAAAAATATTTATATAATTATTCATTATTAATTCACAATATAATAAAAAATTAAATGATAAAAAATAAATAAAAATATATAATAATATCTAATATCACTTAAATAAATTTAAAATATAATTAATTAATTTATTATATTTGTTCAATTCTAAATAAACACAATTATCTATTAATTTTTTATTTACTATCCATTTCTCTCAAACAAATTAAAACTTTTATATTTATTTTGTTTCATTCCAATTCAATCAAATTTATTGTTAACAATTCTATTCTATTATTCCATTATGACTAAATCTCCCAAAGAGAGTGCAAGTCCAGAAGATCCAGGCTATCCATGATCAAATTATTTTATTACCTATCTTTTTTATTTAATCCTTATTAATTTTATTTCACTCCAATCTTATGATAAATTTATTATTTTAATACCTATCTTTTTTAAATGTTTGAACTAATAATGTTTTAATTCTTTTTTTGATAAAATTAAACATATCAAAGTATTTTTTATTCATAATTTAATTTTATAATTTTATACATTATATTTTTAATATTTTTGAAAGTATTTATATAATTATTTATTATTAATTTATAATATAATAAAAAATTAAATTATAAAAAAAAAAAATAAAAATATATAATAATATTTAATATTACTTAAACAAATTTAAAATATAATTAATTAATTTATTATATTTTTTTAATTCTAAACAAACACAATTATCCATTAATTTTTTATTTATTATTCATTCCTCTTAAACAAATTAAAATTTTTATATTTATTCTGTTTCATTCCAATTCAATCAAATTTATTATTAACAATTCTATTCTATTATTCCATTATGACTAAATCTCCCAAAGAGAGTGCAAGTCCAGAAGATCCAGGCTATCCAGCCAATCCGCAAAGAAATATCTACGATTAGACCCACCACCTCCACCACTAGATTTGGAAGCCCCCACAATTGCATTGAAGTCGCCAATCACAAGTGAAGTCCCAATAAACGCTCTTTGAAACACAGCCAATTCCTCCCAGAAAACATGAGCTTGAGCATGGTTAGGATTTCGATAGACAATAGTGACGAACCAATGAGCTTCACCACCTTTCACTACTTTGGCAGCTATAAATTGAGGATTAGCATGAAGAATGCCAATAGACAATTTCTCCTTAACCCACAATAGCCAAGGCCCACCGCTGAAACCCTCAGCATCCTCTCTAAAATAGCGAGAAAACCCTAGTCTAAGACAAGTCACCTCTGCTTTTCTGCCGCTAATTTTCGGTTCAGCAAGGGCAAGAACATCCACTCGATTAATACGTGTGGAGTGCTTCAACTGTTGTAAAGTCTCTGCATTACCTATGCCACAGACATTCCAATTCTTGTTCTGCGGGTGTTTCGTCGTATAATAGGAAGCGAGATTTTGCCTTGTACTGATTTTGCTATTGATCTGTACAATCAGCTGAAGGTGCGTTTTTCTCTTTTTAATCGACTAATTGCAATTATATTTAAAACAAGCTTGGTCACTAATACTTATTTGGTCATGGTGTAGAAAGGAATGTCCCAGCTTCAACTTGTCAAGATTGAGAAGGCTAATCTCAGTATCTTTCTTGCAATTGTTGCATAATTTTCGAGGCTGTGGATACCTTATCTGGACAGACTGATACTTCTCAAACTGAAATATTTTACAATTATCCTGAGGAATACATGAACATGCATCTCATCCGGAAGAAAGGTCAAAAGAAAGGTATTATTCATACATCTTTTGTGATATGTAGGAATGATACGTAGTTATCATTCCTACATTAGTTACTAATAGTTAGTATTTTTAAACTTATATGTAGGAATGATTTTGCAGTTATTAGTCGCAGATGCTATATGCTTATATTCAACTGCAAAAGAGAAGTTTAATCAGTGGAATGATTTGACTAGAGTAATACTTCTCAGAATAAGCGTCTTGTTGGTGTTTAGTTTTAATGTATGCTCCTAATTTTTATTGAAAAATGGGTCAACTTTAGAGATGTGGAATAATCCGAATGACCTGTTAAACCTGCTAAATTACTTAGAAATTAATCAATCACTTTGGAAAAGGATGGAGTCATCTAAAGAAGTCTGATTTTCAGTATTTGCATTTTTAATTAAGTGTTTGATTACAAATCAAAGCTTCAGTTATCTTTATTTTGGTTAAAAGTGTATGTGCATTCATTTGCTTTTGATCCATTGCTGTCACTTCTTTACTTGGCAACCTGATTTTTTGTTGACTTAATTTGACTGAGTTTGTCATGAAATCTTTTTACAGGCGACAGGATCAAGAAGTGTACTCAATTTTCTATTTCTGAATACAATGAGGAGGAGGTGTGCCTGTGTCTCTGCTTTTTTCTCTTCTTAATGACTTTACTTGTATTTTACAACCAAGTACTAATATTAGTTCCCATATGTAGCAAGGAAAGTACCAGCTTCAACTTGTGAAGATAATGAAGGCTGTTCGGAACACATGGAGGTGTCCTACCTGGTACATAGCTCTCGAGGAAATGGATATCATATCGGGTCAGACTAATACTTACTATGCTAAAACGAAACATGCTTCAGATGAGTCAATACAGGTGCATCTTTTCACGCCAAAAGATGAAAAGAATGGTAAGTTCATATATCTTGTGTGATTTTAAACTGGCATCCGTATAAATGATGTTTTGTAGATTGAGGATATGTAGTTTCACACTGGTATTAGTAGGAAAGATAGTTATTAGTTCTTGGTGTTGCAACACATATTTTGTTCCATTCTTATTTACTGAGAATTTATTGAAGCATCAAAGCTTGTTAGACGTCTTTCTGTGAGGACTGGACCACTTTATACTTTCATTGTTCAGTTTTACAATCTCTGAAGTTGATAGTACCATTTCTCTTGTTGTACTTCTTAAGTTTCAAAAAGTTGCAGACTGGCCTGTGGTCATTCACAGCTTATTGTTTGAGAGTTTTGTGCCTCTATGTCCAACTTATCTCTCGAATATAAAAGTATTCTAATTTGGTTTTATTTTTTTTAGGATCCGGTTGTTAATGTGTTGGAGCGTGATTTTATGCTTAGTCCAGTTTGAGAGCAAGACTAAGTTAAGTTTTATCATCTACTTGTGTAAAATTGATTTTTAATTTTAGCTTTACCAGATAGCTTAGAACGCATGTTGTGCGTGTGATTTTTTTATATTATAATAGGACTTCTTATAAGTAATAAGAGTACTTCTTAAATCATTTATATATAGGTTAAATTTGACTGTTTCTTTTTTGATTTCCTAGATTTGTGTTTTTAATAATAATAATAATAATATTATTATTATTATTATTATTATTATTATAGATTCGCTAGACGTATTCTATCTATGCAAATTATTGATTTTTATTTTCGCAGAGTAATGTTGGGCTTTTGCAACTTCAGATTGCATTGAACTCGCTCACAACTTAAAATATTCACAAAACCGTATGAGTTCTCCCCACAAGATTTGGTAAACAACTTATCAACCAATGAATATGGGGCTAAAAAAAGTGGCAAAATAATTTAATGAAGAATATAATGACATTTGTTGCATAAACTAGGTTCCTTATATTTTTAAAAAAAAACAAATCATCCCAAAAGAAAAGAACACAAATAAAGTGAAAATTATAATTTTAATTCTATCTTATGTTAGTTATATGTTGTTATTTATATTTTATTATATGACTTTATTTTGCATTTTTTCAAAGTTATAGTTAAATATTTTGTCGAGGGAAAGTGACAAATATAAGCAATTTCTGAGGCTTATTGATTAGAAGATTCCAATAGTTGTGACAATAAATATGTGTGAGGAATTTAGACAACTTTGAGCAGATATTACAAAGAACATTAATGTGCTATGTTATTGAATTATTCCAAAGTTTTTATTTTTTTAATATGTTATATTTTGATAGGATGAGATATATAGAAACACACCAAATCAGTTTTCAAAAAAAGAAGAGAAACTCGGACATGCGGTGGTTTTAGTCGGCTATGGTTTTGACCTAGGCAAATCTTACTACATTATAAAAGATTCTCATGACACAAGTTGAACGAACCAAGGATTTAGGAAAATAATGACAAATATGTTGATTTTCGAGAGTTATGGTCATCCAACGTTTTGCCATTACGTTTGAAAATGATTTTCAAGCATTATGATTTTCAAACATTGGATGACCATCACGATTGAAATTTAACATGTTTGCCATTATTTTCCCAAATCATTGGTTCACCCAGCTTGTGCCATGAGATTTTTTATAAGTAAAATTTGCCTTGGTCAAATTCATGGCCGACTTAAAGTACTACATGTCTGAGTTTCTCTTTTTTTCTTGAAGACCGATTTGATGCCTTTTCTATATATCTCATCCTGTCACAAATATAAAATATTATAAAAAACTTAAGCTTTTGAATAATTCAATAACTTAGCACATTAATATTCTTTGTGATATCAGCTCTTGTTGTCTAAATTCCTCACACATATCTATTGTGATAACTACTAGAATCTTCTGATCAAAAAGCAGTCTCAGAAATTGCTCATTTGTCACTTCTTCTTCAACAAAATATTTAACTTTTAACTTTGAAAAATTACAAATATATAAAATAAAAATTAATAATTGTGGCTTTACTTGTGCTCTAACAAATGCATTGTGCTTTTAATTCAATCATTTTGCCATTTTTTTAGCAAGCTAACAATCCCATATTCGTCGGTTGACAAGTTGTTTACCAAATCTTGTGGGAAGAGCCTCATGCGGTTTTGTGGATATTTTAAGTTATGAGTGAGTTCAATGTAACCTGAAGTTGCAAAAGGCCAACAATACTTTGTGAAAATAAAAATTAATAGTTTGGATAGATAGAATACGTATAGCGAATCTATATCTATATTATATTAAAAAACACGAATCTAGGAAATCAAAAAAGAAATAGTCAAATTTACTCTATATATAACGATTTAAGAAGTCTTTTTATTATTACTTATAAAAAGTCATATTGCAATATGAAAAAATCACACGCACATGTGTGCTAGGCTTTCTAGTAAAACTAATCTTATACAAGTAGATGATGAACTTACCATTGTCTTGCTCCCAAATTGGACTAAGAATAAAGTCATTCTCTTAACACATTAACTGTTGCATCTTAAAAAAAAATAAAACCAAATTAGAACATTTTTATATTCAAGAGATAGGTTGGACATAGAGGCACAAAACTCTCAAACAGAGAGTTGTAAATGCCTACAGGCCAGTTTGCAACTTTTTGAACTCCGAATGCCCCTCCCTTGTCCGAGACGAGGAATCCTCCAAATAAGCTAGCCTCGACCTAGGTGGTTCTTGATCAGGAGGCCTAGGGGGTGTGGTAAATCCTTCACCAATTTGGATTGAAGGTCTGAATTAGGGATTCATCGAACTTTGCAGCCCAATAAGAACATGAGAGGAAATCAAAGCCATTGCCTTATCTGTGTCAATTGAGGCTTAAGAAGGGATGATAAAAGGTTGCTTGCCCTTCTGTCGTGAGCATGAAGGCCCTGACAACGGATGGATGGGCTTGAATGGATGAGTGACCAGACGAGACTTAGGGAAGAGCCTGGGCTTGGTTGGACTTAGAAAAATCCTTAGGGACTGCAATTTCTCTCGATCCTTTTTCCACCTTTAGCTTCTTTGCTAACCCTTTGGCAATTTTGCACTCTTGCACCACCACACTACATCTGCTATTGGTTAGGACTTCCCTGTCATTTTGAAAATTCCCTAGGTCTTCTTACATCAGCATGCCACACCTATTGGTTGATTTATGAAGTAGTGTGGTCCTTGCATTGTTGTCCCAATTATGTAGCCTTCTATTAACCTTCTAAGCGATCATGGAAGGGCAATGCCCACTAGGTGAGCCTCTTGGATTGGTAGGGTTTGGCAAGGGAATGACAGGTCTAGGTTGTGACCGTTGGTGTCCTTGATGGGTAGGATTATTGTCTGGATGTGCAGGCTGGGCTAGAGCCACCCCAAACGTGGCACATGCTTCTCTATTTGTCAATGGTGGCTTCTCTGGGCATGACATGACCGGTGACCGTACCACCCATATGAAAAACAAATAGCACAAAGGCCTTCATACTCCACAGAATGTTCATTTAGCCAAAAATGTGCCACCAGAGGCTTGGTCAAAGTTATGTTCACACAAACTTGAGCAAATCTACCATGAGTAACTATTATAGTGTTAACATCTATCTTAATAGGCTTATCAATGGAGGTGGCTACAACATACAAAACGTCCTCATCATAATACATTAAGGACAACTCTGGGAACCTCACTCAAGTAAGCGTAGACTCAACATTGGCTTCAGAGTCAAAGAAAGAGCATTGGACCTTTATTCAAAAACATTTTCCTTATTCTCTGCAGAAGAGAACCGAACTAGTAGGAGCCATGGCCCAAAATAATGATGTCAAGTTCACCTCGCGGCTGTCAAAGATCCTTCACCCATTTTTCAAAAGTTAAAAAGCCAATGTTTCTTCGCAAGGGTTTAACGACCAAAACTTGCTTCTATAGTTGACAGAGGCTGGCTTTAAGGTTAGGGTCGATAGTGAATTTAGGAAGTAAAAACTACCTTCGTTATACTGCAAGGTGAGTAAGTTCTCACGGTGCCTTGAAGTAATCCCAAGGGGGCGGGTGGGTTAGGGTTAGGCAATAGGTTGTGTTTTCCTGCAGGTAGTAAGGTGGTATAGCTCAAGTAGGTTTTTGGTCTTCCATGGGAAAATCTTGGATGGGGTTGTCAGGCGGGTAGCTGGGAGGAGGGGCCCTTAGCGGGGTCTTTGGAACAAAGGTTTTAGCTTAGGAGTTGGGATACCTAAAGAGCTTTCGTTGTCTTATGGTGTTGGATTTTGGTTGTTGGAGTATTTTTTGGTTGCCTTGATCGAGTTGAGAGAGTAGCAAAGAAAGAACACAAGAATTTATAGTGGTTCAACCAATCGTTCCTACCTCCACTACCTAAGTTCCTCACTTAGAATTTTTTCAATTCATTATCAATCCAACAAAGTCAATATGACAAGGTTGATTGCGGCTCACACCTATAAGGCCAATACAACAAGATTTCTGGCTCACACATCTCTAACATTCAAGGTTGATTTCGGCTCACATTTCTAAATCCTAAACAAGGTTGATTTCTCTCTAGACCCATACCTCTAAAGCCCTTATAATGTTGTTTTCAAAGGCTAACAACAAACTTTTTCCTCTCTCAAAGTGTTTGCAAATGACTAACAATAATGATGAGACTTTAGAATAAGAGATGAAGATCAAACTACCCATACTATGTTAATTTTGGCCTCTTTTGGGAGATTTCAAAGATGGTGAATGTAACTTGATAAGCTAAGGAGTAAGCCCCTTAGTTTTGAAGTTTGGAGTCCCTTTTATGGAGTTTTGAAAGTGTTTAAAGTTGTTCTAACCGTTGGAGTAGCATAAGAACTCGTTGAAAATCAATCATGAAACTTTTTGTATGTTGTCATACTTCATTAGTCGACTACCAACCTCAAATTTCACATTTGTCCACTTCGGTAGTCGACTATTAGGGTCAAGTGTTCGTTAAACAACTGTTGTTTTTGACAAATATGACTTGTTAAACACATAAAAGACCCGTTGAGTCATTTTTGGGCTAATCATGATTTGGTTAGTCGACTACCCAAACTCATTAGTCAACTACCAAAAGACTTTGATCCATTAGTTGAGTTATGGTGCCATTAGTCAACTTCCAGCCTTTCTTGTTGAATCTGTTTGTCTGTTAGTCGACTATTAACATCTTGGATCTTCTATTGATTTCTTCATGCAGCAGTCAACTTCCATAAATTGTGGATCGACTCTTAGTTTGAAAACATGATTTTCTTGGTCTTTATTGATCTTGAATTTTTTTTCTTTATTAAAGATAATCTTACTAAGTTTTGTACATTAATCAAAACATTGAAGAAATCAAATGTAAACTACTTTTGGTTCAACATTGGCCCATGAACCTAATAGTTGGATTGATTAAGTATTAAGTGCATATTCCCAATGTAGCGTGGACTCAATACTTGGATTGATTAAGGATTTAATGCATTCCAAATGCAATGTGGACCCAATACTTGGAAGGAATCCAAATGCACCCCACATTGCACCCACTTCTTACAAACAAACCAACTTGTCTAAAAAGGTTTACCAGTGCCCTTTTGTACAAAAGGAATACTCCAATATTGCGTCGCCATTTCACTCGTCCCACAGTCGCTCTCGTAGACACAGAAATCACTTGTCCCATAGTCACCCTCTCTCGTTCACACACCCAAAGTCCGGTTGTAGTTGCTTTCCAATCTATGGTCAGCCTTTCTATTCCTTAGCATCATCGCTGAATAGAGAGGAGAGATGGCAAAGAAGAGGCAGAGGGCAAAGAGGTGCCCTCATACCAGTTCACGGGAGGGGCCGAGAACAGAGACTCCAGAGTCCCTTTTCCCAGACAAATGCTTTAAGTCACCAAATACCACACTGAATGTCGTCTCGTTAGGAAGTGTAAAGGGGGACTCGGTCATTATGCCTACTCCGGAGGATGACACTGCTACAGATAACGAGGTTACCAAAGAAAGCTAAGGATGGATCAATAGGAACAAACCACCGAGTTAGGACTAGCCATTTATCAAATAATGTACCAGCAACAATGGACGTTCCCCTATGTACCATGTCTGAATCTTTTTTAGTTTTTAACAGTAATTTATAATAAATCTATTTTACTAAAGTTTTTTTTTTGTGATGCAGGTGATGATTAGTCCTTTTACCTAGGGATGCCCACGAGTCAATTTGGTTCGGTTTTGTAATTAAACTGCCAATCAAACCGAATGGTTCGATTTTGCTATCTAGTCATCTATAGTTGAATCGTCGGTTTCAACTAACAAATCGGTTCGGTCGATTTGAAACATAAATAAAACTTAGCCATTTTTTCAATGATAATACCTAATACCTGAACATCATTTAACCTTGAAAAAAGGGCGAAATCCATGAAGGTCCCCGAGTTTTGGCGTATTTTCTCTCTCGGTCCCTGTTATTTCTAAAATAGTTGCTTCGATCTCTCACTCTTAACTCTGTGAGTTTTACTTAACAGAAAAGGTGAAAAAACAAATTTACCCTCGAATTAAAAACTTATTTACTCGCCCTAAATCGAATCGAATCGAACTGAACCAAAATCAAAGAACTCACCTCAACACCCAACCAAACCCACTCATTCCAAAACAAAACCAAAAAATCGAAACCCACCACCACCCCACATGAACCTGAAACCCACCACCACCAACACCAAAACGAAAACCAAAACTTGTAACCCAACCTTAGATAGCCAACCCAAACCTATCCATTCTTCTTCATCTTCCATCACCATCTTCCTCATCCCTTTCCATTCTCTCTCTCTCCCTCCTCCCTCTTAACCACCATGTCAGTTTCTTTCCCTTCTCAACACCACCTTACCACCGTAGATATCGCCTCTTTCTTCCTCACATTCCACCAAACCCACCACCACAATTGTCTAATCCCTCAAAGGAGGATGGATTTTTGTGTTTCAATGAGGATTTCACGCAACGAGGAAAACGATGAAGGCGAGTACGGGGTTTCTTGTTGATGTCGACGGCAAAGAAGGATGGAATGGCTTGGTTTATGAATAGGAGGATTTCTGTGAGGAAGAGATAGGGGAGGCAAGGAGAGGATGTTGTCCGCCGATGGATCTATTCAAGTCGATGGATTTATGTTTTTGTGTTGTTGGAGCTTAATTGGCGTGATTTGGTGGTAATTTTGTCTGGAATCGTTTGTTGCTATCAAGCTTAACTCGGGTTTGGTTTGGTGGTGGTGGAGGAGGATGACGGTTAGGGCTGTGGTGGTGGCTTTGTTTTTAGGAATGGAGAGGGGACGATTTTGTGGTGGTGAGTAGGGTTTGGTGGTGAAAAGTGACAATTTTAGGGTTTAGGTTGAGGAAGAGAGTGACGGTTTAGAGGTGGATTAAGGTGGAGGCTTTGGTTTGGTAGCGGTTTTGAATGGAGAGGGTGATTGTGGTGGTTGGTTTTGGGTGTTTGTTGGGTGACTGTGTTTTTGTGTGAAAATGGTGGTGGTGGTGACTTATTTGTTTGGTGGTGATGACGGTTGTTGTGGTGGTGGTGGCAGCGGCGGCTTTGGTTTTGGGTGGTTATGGTGGTGGCGGCTTTGGTTTTGGGTGGTTGTGGTTGGGTTAAAAGACGTGAGGGAGATGGAGTTGATGAGAGAGAGAGAGAGAGAGCTGGTGAGGGCATTTTTGTCATTAAACACTTAAAATCAGTAGGTCTCATGTGCCATGTTAGAAAATCTGACGTGACCGGTTATATTTGACTAACAACGACAAACAGAGGGACTGAAGCGGCTATTTTAGAATTAGCAATGACCGTGAGAGAGAATAGGTCAAAACTTGGGAACCGCCATGGATTTCGTCCTAAAAAAAATAATAGATAAAAATAGTGAATTAACTCAAAAACAAATTTGTGAAAAATCTAATAGATAATGTTAATGAGTTGTCACATTCAAAACAAGCACTAATTCACTTTAAAAAATAGTAAAAATAATTAAAAAAACAAACGGATAAAAATCTCCTACTCATTCTATACTCAGACACACAATAAAAACCCCTTCCTTGTTTCAAAGGTGCGATCAAGTCCTACTCTAAAAATAAATAAATAAAACTAAAAAAAGAAAAAACAGAGAAAACATTTAACTAATGTGAAGCTCAACATTCAAATGTCTGTCTCATTCAATCAGTTGATCCACCTAGATATGTATGAGAGTTGAAATCACTATTCTTCAAGTCTGAAATAACAAAAGAAGAAATTCAGCACTAAGAATGCCTATTCCACAAAAAAAAAGAAAAACATCAACTAAACTCTTAGATCTGAATAAAACGATAGCGTATTAAGAGACCTATGCGCTGAGCTGCTGATGAAACCGATGAAGAAGATTACCTGAAGGAGGTTTTCGGAGAGGAAGCGAAAGAGGACGAGAGAGAGGAGAGCGGAGGAGAATAATTGAAAGAGGAAATGAGAATTTTGAGGGTTTGGATGAGAAAAGTCAAGAGAGAAAGAAGACAAAGTAAGTGACATATAAAATGAGGCAATGAGAAAGATTAGAGATGATTTGTCTAGGGTTAGGTTATATATATAAAAACCAAACGACGACGTTTTAATATCGGTTCGATTTTTTAATGGCTAAAACTGTAGTCGAATCAAACATGTTGGTTTTCATATTTCTGCATCCATAGTCATTTATCTTCCTTCGGTTTTGCTTTTGGTTTGGTTCAACTCAGTTTGGTTCGGTCAGTTTTTTGGTTTGGGCATTTTTTTGCGCACCACTACTTTTACTAAATCAAAGGAACTGAACAGAGCTTTGATAAACTATGTGCTGGAAGTCGAATGTCCAGTAGGAAACAAATGGATTTATAATGGAGCGGGAAAACTTTATACTGTCGGAGCATTGCCGTCTGAATCGCTATACTTCTCTGTTATGTTGCCAGATAGGGGTGACTCCAGTAGCAATGCTTCAGCGATAAGGTGTGTGAGTGAGTGAGTGTCAATATTTTTCATTTTTTTTGTCCTACGTGTAGTTTAGAAAACGGTTTTGTCGTTAACAGAGGGTGCCAGACATTTAATGTGACTATCACGCCGGTGCCAAATCAAATATTCGCCAAAGTAGTAAAGATTTGAATTAAATAATTTATTGTAAAAGTATAGGGAAGATAAAATAGGAATACTGGAATTGGTCCAAGGATATTATTGAATGCATAATTCTAACTCAAAACATACTAATGACTCAATGAGCGCCTTGTTGCGTTCTATAAATAATATTATTTCTGTTTCAATTTGATAGACACTAATTACTTTTCATGAAAATTAAGAAATAATAGTTTTAGTAGTTAAATTCAATTAATTTCAGAAATTTTTTCATTTATGACCTTTGACTAAATGTGTTGGTAATTAATGAATTAATTAAAAAGAAAGATTAAATAAGAACAAATTTTTAATTTTGTTAATAATAAATACAAAAAAAAAAGAAAAGTGAGACATCTGAAATAGAAAGTATGTCTATTAAATTGGAACTGGAGAGAGTACTATAGAAAGAAAAAATAAACCACAAAAAATGCAATCCATTCTTCAAAATTAGAAAAAAAAACTTGTCATTTTAAGAGGTAGAGCAAAAAATTAATCAAAGTAATTTCAACAAATGGAAAAAAAGAATTCCTACAAGTAATCTAGCTTTCTGAAAGCACGAACAGTCATTGATGTCCACACTTTCCTCCATTTCTAGTCAATCACATTCGACCATATCGCTCTCTTTAGCTATACTTTTGAAAGGAAAATTTCAAGCAGATGGTTTTGAAGGTCTCTTACAACTCATAGCTGACATTCTAAATGATAGCTTCAATTACCTATTTTAAAAATGAGCAACATCAAAGGAAACCATCTCTTCCTCACGTTTCTTTAATGTCGTCTTTTTTTTCCCCTCCTCTTATCCTTCTATTATTTTCTTTGTATAAGATCAGAATGAATATGCTCAGTACAACAAATTCTTATGCAATGTGTTATAACAGTTTCATTGTATTCCATTAGCTCCATGAGGATAGACCTGTCGTGAATTCCATATCGATCATGAGCATGCTTCGATGGAAACACAAGTTGAAAATAGGCCATTAAAAGAATATTGTTTAATCTACCTGGTGTAATTTGTCATCTTTGAAGCTTGAAGTTCTAAGCTTAAGCTCGCCTCTGTGTGTAGTAATCTCATCCAGTATTTCTGCATCATAGAAGTCACCACCTTCACTTTCATCAGTCGTATCAGGTGGCTCCCTCTCCTGCACAAACCATTATGTAGAAGTATTAAAAAAAATTTGTACAGATAAAAAAAAATGGGATCTGACAAGGTTGCAATTCAATGTAAGGTATAGCAGTCATCCGATTTTTTGTACTAATGATTTTCAAAATTGCATTGCAGAATTATTGTTTTAGAATCTCATCCATATTAACTTTGATTGTCTTAATAATATCTCACGGTTGAGGCTTGCCAGATTTAAATTGACAGTTGACCAATTGCTGCATCAGTTTTAGTTTAATCAATCCGAGAAAATATAAGCTTTACCCTGAGAGAAAGACTTCGGCTCCTAGGAGCTCCCGCAATTTCTTCATATTCAGCAGCATCCAGCTCTTGAAGATATTGAGGATGAAAAATCTTGGGTAGGATGTGTTGTCTTATAACAATGAGAATGAAGAATGGCAGTGGGAAGAGTATTCCAGCTATAGGTATCCATGTCACTCCAAAACAAATGAGGAAATACGCGACTTGGAATAATGTAAACATTGCAGTGATCTTGAATGGCACCAACTCGACGAATGAAGCATGATCACCTTCCAGGACTCTGCCCAAAATAATTCCACATGAAGAAAAGGGATTCAGATAGTGATACAAGGCTGCAGTCTATAGATTACATGTGTTTGATTGCTACATCATACACCAACAGTATTATAATGCAAAGAAAAATTAATCTTCCCCTATGTTCTCCATATTATATTTAAAAGCCTGCATTATTTATATCTGGATAACAGGTCTCCCTAAATTCAGTCTAAGATTATTGAGCTGAATATGATTGTCATAAATGGAGAAGCCAAAAGTTCTGGAAATTAAGCTTGGTTGAACCTGACATTACCATGCATATTTACAATAATTTCCCTGTTCTATTTTAAGAGTGTAACTTACTTGTAACGCCGGCTTGGTGTGATGAATAGCAAC
>CAODLS010906992.1:0-10108 GCA_948243855.1 Flueggea neowawraea | reverse complement strand
TCCATGCATTTTCATTCATTTGCATTTTCATTAGAACATTTTGTTATTTGGCAAATTCGTATGCCTATGTTGCACTTTCAAACTTGATTGGTACATTTTGGCTACCTTGTTAGCTTATATGAATGGATGCCTTGAGGTTTTATGTTCACTTGACTGCCTTTATGCCTCCTATATTTTTTTTGTTGATGACAAAAAGCGAGAGAAAAAATGGAATAAGTTTGATTATGCTTGAATAGGTTTGATGATGATTGCTTGCAATTTTTATGATGCTTGAAATAAACGTGTGCTAAAATTTGTCAAAAAAAAGATAGGTGGTGTAATTTTCTCTTTTGAATTTTAATTCAAATTAATTTTCTAAATTTTGCATTATCCTCAGGACCACACATATTTTTCTTCGTATATCATGCACGTTTCACACCGTAAGAGTAAAAACTAATAAATACAATCGGGAAGGCGGAATATTAGACAAATAAAATGGTCAACTCAAAATTCGCAACTCACGTGAATAATAGCGAAATAGTTAGACCATGAATTTCAGACGTGACTTTGTAATCCGACGCATAAAACCGTAATTAATGCCTCCAGCAAAGCGTAATTAACTCTACCTTTGGTGTCGCTGTGGATGATTGCTTCTAATTTCCAGAAGTGTTTCTCGCAACTTAAAAGTCCATTTTTGCTCGTATGAGCGGAACTATTGGCACCATAAGTTTGCTTGATATTTTAAAAATTGTGTCAAATTTAGCTAATAATTATTAAGTGATGACGTATTTTGCTGACGTGGTACCTTATTGCTGACAAAATATACTTGTTGTTATGAGTCATGCATGCCAATATGGGCGGAGCCATGCTTATCTCTTAGTGGAGTAGAGTAGTGGTATTAGTATCAAACGTTTTCAGAACATGGCAGATTATTGGCGCCAATCATCATCTGTTAGCTCAAATGTCCATGTATAACTGCATAAAGAATGTATTTGTTGCTGATAAATATGCATTTTTTACTCTGGAGCAAGTAGACATATCATGTTTAATTACATTACTTATTGGAAAACTGGTAATTGATTATACGTTGGTCACAACTTTTAAGGATCATGGAGTATAATATATAAATAATTTTTAAGAATGTAGTTATTTTGTTAAGTTTACAAGTCATGTTATTTTTAAGATATGAACTCAGACTTTTTTGTCTGATTTTGAAATTTGAGATGATCATTGTCATCCCTCTTTGTACGCAGAGTTTGGTAGCTCATAGAAGTTGTTACTCCAATTTAAAAAGAAATTGGGGACATAATTTCATAATAAAATAAGCACAATTTAGCTGAATCAGTTAATCAAGGAACTAACTATTCTGAAATATATAAACATATGTGAATTGAGACTCAGCGGCTGGCACAATTCACAAACAGAGGTTTGGCCATTTTTCTTTAAAAAAATGTAAATTGAGAAAACGGCATTCCGTCCATAAAAAAAATAATCAAGGAAATGGATGGTCCATCTCAACATTAACTTACCATTTTTGGAGTAACCAACTATTTTATGTGTATAGACAGGATCAAAGACAGAGAGAGGTCATGGTATGCGTGGGACGCAAGGTTAAATCCTAGCGGCCAACATCCGATCTAGGATATATATATTATTATTAGTCAAGACATGAAGGCCAAACAAATTGACAATTATGTTATACTGAAGACAAAGATCATATGTTTCCATTTTATATACGTAGGCCTTTTTAAAAAAAAAAAATCTACGTACACAATTTTATTTATTATTGGCCTCACAAAAGTAGAAACCAATTTCTATAGTAAACATGAAAATTCTGAATGCATTTGAGGTGTAAAACTAAGATCTCTTAGTTTTAGGTGTAGGTATTTACTAACTGAATTATCCAACATCGGCTATATATGCACATTTGAACAACTTTTTTTATTAAGATATAACATTTTTTATTAAAATATAGTTTTTTATATCGAAGTTGTAAAAATTTATAATTTATATTAAAATTTATTAATTAATTAATTATTAATTATACAATTATATATTTTAATTAATACAAAAATATTCATGCAAATAAGAAAAATTATTCAAACAAAGCAATGTACAAAAGTATACGTCCAAGTTGTGCCCATTAAGCGGAGTGCAGTTAATTAATTAATTGGAAGATGACGTGGTCCACGACCTAGCAACTAGGATTCACACATAATTTGATGGGTGAGTGGAAGTTACTTGGAACATCACTCTACAAATGTGCATGAACATGCATGCACAGCACATCACTGCTGTCTTGGATTTATCTCGCACATAATGAAAACACACCCACTTTTTCAAACTGACCTTGTTTTTTTCCCTTTGACTACTTGTTTGGTTGAATTTAATTGATAACTTAAACAGCATTATTTTCTTTATAATTTTATATAAACTCTGTACATTTAAGTATGGAAAATTATTTTTCAAGTTGTTAAGGTATATCTTAATTAATATGTAGATTCTTATCTTTTTTGAATGTAGCATACATGTCCCTGAATCTTAAATTTTAACTAACGACGTAAACAGAATTGCGAAATGGCCTAATTGTCCTTCCTTACATTGAAAACCCATACACTCAATCCTCATTTTCAACTTTTTCTTCTCTCTCTTCTCTCTCTCTCTCTCTAAGATTTCTCTTCTCCCTTCATTCTCTCCCTCACCAAAAACCACCAAATCGAAAATTATATATATTGTTAACAGCAAAATCAATCTTCTCATCATCAACCAACATCGAGCAAACAAAAGCTCGTTCACTATTTGGAAAAGAAAAAAATCAAAGCGAATGAACAAAACTACGTGGACGCACTGTTTGGGTGTCAACATCCATTCACCACCTCGTCCGACCCAGCTCTCCAACTCTAACTCCTCGAACTTCAATTGACCCAAAATGCAATACCCAATGGACATAGAGATGACGTCGAATGGACTGGTAAACACCGTCGTTAGTGGAGATGGAGGCCACGTCGGAGCAAAGAAGTGGAGATCGAGACTGAGAGAGATCTTTGTATCAACTGCGAGAGATCTCTATTTCAATTTCTTTCATTCTTTTTTTTTTGTTCTCTTTTCTTTTTGTTCTCTTTTCTTTTGGTTCAATTGAAGAAAAAATCGAAGAGGCTTAATGGACCTTCACTTGCAATTTGAAGAGGTTTGATAGTGACTATGAGTATGGGTTTGGGAAGACAATGAGAGAGATGGGTTGTCTCTCAAAGCAATGAAGCATGGGACTGGGTGATCTTTGGATAACCAGAGTATTGATTGAGAATATTTGGGTTTTGATAATGGTAATCATGTTATATTTGATGTTGTTAAGTTTTGGGAATGTTTCGGGACGAGTTCGAAAGTGAGAGGTGTCGTGAGGGTGTAATGCAAGACACCTCACGTACGTAAGAGTAATACCTTATGTACATGAGATGGTGAAGACTCACATACGTGAGAAATAATATCACGTACATGAGCTGGGAAATGTTGGGATGATCCATGCACGTGAGTTTCTCAGTGACGTACGTGAGGTCGGGTCTGATGCTTCTAGAAGTGATTTTCGACCCCGTTAACATATGTGACACGCTTGGTAACGTACGTAAGGTTTACCTAACGTACATGAGACTTAAAGTGACGTATGTAAGGTTGGGTTCAGACATCTTTAAAGCGTTCAACAACCCCGAACTCTTCATTTATTTCACTCCTCCATCTCTCAAAATCGTCGTCAATTGTCTGAATCTCTTTCTCATTGCTCGTCCATCATTCCTAATTGATTTCTAAGGTGAGATTACATTCATTTCTTGTTTTAAACATCATTTTCATTCCTTGATTCATGGAATCCATTTTGGACCAAAATCATCTAGGGTTCAAATTTTTTGATAATTTTGTGTTAATGGATACATAAGGTTGTTAGATTAAGCTTCATTGAGGTTAAATGAACTTAGTTTGAGCTTTGAATCAAAGGATTTGATGTTGTTTTGAGCAGGTTAGGGTTAGTTCAGTTTTGATTGATTTTGGATGAATTTGGAGCTTGTTTGATGGATTTGTTGATTGATTAATGTTCTTAAGGTTTAGATTGAGCAATGTAGATGGATTTGAACGTTGGGCATCGATCGAAATCGGGATTTAATATTTTTTGTAATTTTTGAAAAGTTTCCTCTAGTGTTGTAATTTTAGGAAGTTGATTTCCAAATCTGTAAATTTGGAAAATTTTGAAAGATTTGTAATTTTGAAAAAGTTGGAGTTTAGATTTGTAAATTTTGGACAAGTTGAGGACCAACTTGTAATTTTACAAATTAGGGACTAAATTGAGAATTCTGATTACTTAGATAACTAGTTAGTATTTCTAAAATATTTTGAGGACTATTTTGGAATTTGCCAAGTCTCGGGGATTAGAACGTAATTTTACATTGATCGGGGACTAAACTGTAATTTTACATAAATTTTGGATTTTGGATCCAGAGTGATAGATTATCATTCGTACATGAATTTTTGGCGACTTGAGAGTCCGCATTTGCATTTGCATAGCATACATTTGGTATTGTCACAGTACCACATTTTAATATATGTTTGTTGTACATGTTCAACTTCTTATTTTTGCCAGTAAGAACAGTTACCGTCGAGTGGAGCTTGACTGGTGATTGCGTTTGGATTTCTAGGTGATTAAATAACAGCTTCAGACACATTAACTGTATATATTTTTGTTGTGTACGACACATATTTGAAATTGGACTAATATGAGTATTGACTAATAATAAACTGATTATATGTTTAATCAGGATTACATTTTGAATTCATACATACATATATATATATATATATATATATATATATATATCTCCTTGATTTTGATGTTGTTATTTATGCCTCTGATTTCATACTACGTATTAGTATCCTTTGATTTTGATATGGGCTTCCTCTGTTATGGGGGTAAAACGTGACCTTTAGTATACCAATGCTTTGAGAAAGTCCAGCTACTAGGGTTGTCGGTAGTCATGTGTTCTGATCCAACACATGATTTGTTATGGATTGTGGCGGAGTCCACATCACCTTCGTATTAATGTTGGATGCACACATTTGTTTTAGTCTCATGTATTTGATATGAGTTTTGACTCGAAAACTATTATTTGAATCTGAAAAAGGATTTTAAAGCCTACGTACCTATTTGGTGCTTTGGTTACGAACTTTTGCGAAATAAATTTTCAAAAAATTATTATTTATATAGTGTGTGTGTATATATATATATATATATACTTATATATATCTGCTTGTGGTATTTTCAAATTGTTTTCAAAACAATCTTTGTGAGGTACGTATGAGACGATCTGGAGTGTTATTCCTCACTGGACCCTGACCCCCTTTGTTTCTCTATCTACTATGATTTTCTTAACACAGGTACATGGACTTTTGGCTTTGGCAACCATTCTGCATCTTGAGTACCAATTAGACATATTTTGGTTATTGATGCCCTTTTGTCCGGACTCTCTTTTGTTTTTGTTAGAGCTTTACATCAGAATTGGGTTATGGGACTGCCATGTTGCCTTTTTGTCATATTTACACCAAAATTATTTTGATACCGATTTTGTATATTTATTTATATCTATTTGATTCTTATAAACATGTATTATATTTATATGCTTTAAGTAACAAACGTTTTACCAAATGTAACTAAATGAGTTTGGGTAGTAATTCTAATCTTTGAGGCTTGTGTGAGACAGGTCGGGCTCCCATAGACGGTTCGCCTTATACGCCGATTTCGGCCCGATTTTGGGTCGTGACAACTATTCTGTTCAATAATCCTATTCTGATTTCTGATATATATATTTAAACAAATATTAAATATATATATATTCTACAGAATAAGTGTATGATTTGCATGCTTGTTTGATTTAAAATTTTATTAATCTATTTAATCTGACTCGGGATACATATGCTACGAGGGTAAGCATAGTCATTGGTATACCATTATGAAAGCTCAGTTAGCAGCGTAAGATAGTAATCATGTGTCTAGATTACACATGTGAGCTATGATTTCTAGTGGTAATAGTCCACTAATGAATTGAGGTCTGGTAATATATGATTTGAAATTTGATTCTAGTCTTGTTGTCTAATTCTGTTTTATATATATATTGTCTGACCGTATGATGTTTACTTTGGTTGTAAATATTTTGGCAAATATATTTTGAAAATTATTATATATTTGAAATTGTATTTATTTAATTCCTTCATTTGATTTTGATTTTATCAATTTTTAAATGTTTTGCTTTGAAGTAAATATTTTAAAAAAATATTTGATTTGATTTATTTATTTAATTCGTTTAACTATTTGCTGTCTGTTTTGTGAAGAATTTCAAAAGAAATTTTTGAATTATTATTTGTAGAAATAAGTGTATACTAATAGTATACAATGTATACGTGTATGTGACATTTTTTTGAAATAATTTTAAAACAGTCTCTGTGATGCACGTAAGAAACAATCTGGAGTGTTATTCCTTACTAGATTCTGACCCCTTTGTTTTTCCTATTTTGTTATTTATTTTTTTTTCAAGTTTTTGTTGATAGCAGTTATCTGATACTCCGCGCCTAGTGGGACGGTATTGTCAGCAGTGAGTGCCCTATTGTTCGGGTCCTATATTATTTGTTTTGTTAGAAGCTCCACACCAGGTTATTTGTGGGTTATAGATCTGTTTTGTTATTGTTTAGTCTTTAATTAATATGACTTATAAATATTTTTTTGTATTTCGATATTATAATAATATTTTATTTTATTATTTAAGAATATTATTTTTAAACTTTTAGTTATTAAATTGTTGAAATTTTGATTAATAAGTTGTTTATTAATAAATATTTTTGGGTATAAGCTCTGTACTCTGAGGCTTATATGAGATGGGTCGAATTTGTATAGACGGTTCGCCTCATATATCGGTCATGGTCCGTTTTTTGGTTGACAATTTCCTTCTATTTTTGTTTTCTTCTTTGGTTTTATTTCGAAAGAATTGATCATTTGTTTTTTTTCGGAAATTGAAGGCAAATGAAGAAATTTTTGCCGAATACTCAGATTACTCAAATTGAAGGCAAATGAAGAAATTTTTGTTGAATACTCAGATTATTCTGTTTTGTTATCGTGATTATCATTCTTGAATAGGAAGATCTGGGTAGTTTCAGTTTATATTTTTGCAAAGCCAGTGATGATAATTACTTCTCAATCCATGTCTGATCATTCTTGTCACTTGAAGTTTCTTCTTATCCTGAGGGGGAAAAACTTAGAAAAAAAATGTATGTCTGAGAAGTAATTAACACATGAAAATGAATTAAACTATTTACATTGTCCGAATTCGTATTTTTTATGAAGACTAGCCAAGAGGATGAATCGCTTATCGAGCAGGATTTGTAGTCCACCTGAAATTTTTAATTCTGTAGAGTTGAATCTGACATTATTCTTACTGTGAAAAGTAGAAAAAAAGAAAATTATGGTTTCAAGGGTATTTTTGTCCTTAAAAATTTATTCAAACAAAAAATTAGACACGTTAGCAACTTATTAACAGAATACTAACAGACCACTGATGGAAAAACTTAAGTGTAATTTGATTTTTCACATTAAATACGTGTATGTAACATTCTAAAAATACGAAAATCTACCTACTAATTAAAATATATCTCAGAAACTTGAAAATTAATTTTCTTTTAAGTATTTACAAAATGTAAATTTTTGGACAATTTTTTTTGTCTCCAATGTGAACACAAGCTATTAAAATAGAAGTAAAATCTAAGTATAAAAAAACCCCACTTGTCTAGTAATCTCTTCTATTGACTTCAGCCATAATATGATGTAAAGTGAGTATAGTTTATTAATTAATTGTCATCTCTTTTGGAAGTGGAATGAACAGTTTAATTATCTTTAGTTTATATAAAGGTTAGTTTGAGTTTCCCTTATAATTTTTGGTATTCGCTATGAACGAAAATTATCAATTAAATTAGACTTTGTCTAGAATAATGGAGTTACATTAATTCATACTTTTTTCCATATCATACAATAAGTGAAATACTTATATAATTAATTAATTAATCTAATGTGCAAGAAAAAAATGTTTAATACTAGTTATTGAGCTAACTCAAAGACGTCCCCGACTGACAAAACAAGAATTTAATTAGTGAATAATTAAGTTAAGCTTTAGAATATAGTAAAGGAGGAGGCATTCGGTTAATATCAAGTGATTATGGAATCTTTTTGTTGTAGTGTATTAAGCTAATTAACGATGGTTAATTAGCGAAAATACGGCCGCCGCATCACAGTTTTTTCAGATAAAGAAAGTGGGCGGTGAGGGAAATGTAGAAACATCGGCATCGCATATGAAAATGTCCAAGTGAAATGAACATGTTTTCGATGCGCCCTTCTTCGAACCTTCTTCTTCCTTCTTCTTTACTGCAACCTGCAGCCAAGCTTGACCCAGTTGTCGCCCTGTCTTTTCAGTGTTGATTATGATAGGCATCCACTAGAATAGATGTTCCCAGAAGACAAAAACGATGTCAAAATTTAAGTAAAATGTTGACATTGCTTAATAAATTATTTTTATAACTTAATTTCCCTGATTGAGACTTGTTAAGTACTCAATTAACTAATTAAATAGGCCACAAAAATTAACTAATTAAGTAGGCCACAACGATTACTATAATAATCTTTTTTTGGCCCATAAAACGCTTTTTTCCCCTCTGGTGTAAAACATAATTGTCAGTAACAATTAATCATAATGCTGCATTAAATACAATGTCTATGATCTTAGAATATTATAATTTTTACAGAACATGTAATAAAAGTTGAAGGGTATTTAGCTCTATGATTAGAATCGAATTCGAAAAAAGACGAACACGAACAAAAGTAAGACTAAACTGTGTTTCTCTCTCTCCTTATCTCATTAGGGTTTCTTACTAACAGTTTATTTAATGGATAATAATTGTCTTTTATAGGTAGAGAGAGAACTGATTTAGGATTTTCTAGTGGGGTTAGGTCATAATCTATCAACATGACTTATTCATTAAGTAAACACTAAAATAATATCTATCCTACAATCAATAGGAATTTAGCACTTATTAAACCAAATTACATATTAGTCCTTAGACAACATATACGGATTCTAACATTCTCTCACTTGGCCCGTGGAAGATCATATTGGTTTAATAACAACATAATATGCATAGTAAAAACTAAATCCTTTATTACATTGGTCATAACATTAATCATTGTTAAGCAAAAGACTAATAAGAATTATAGTTGTACGTCAATTAATCTAACATACTTCCTTCTATGTATCACAATATTAACTTAAGACATAATATGATACATTATGAGATATATGTCATAATAGTCCAACGATAATGTCTTTGAAAAAAAGACAACATTCTAATGCCCATATCAATCAATCATATATACACAATAAATCATAAAATAGGGTATTAAAATTAGAAACAATATTTAAATTGAGCTCATAGTGTCAAATAATCATAATGCACAAACATCATTAATATATTCGTAATGACACTCAATAATGCCCATTCTTTTGACATGTTCTTTAGATGTCTTTTGTTCTAATCTTTTTGTCAAAAGATCTGCAGTCGTAAAGTTGGTGCTAATGTGCTCAATTGATACTCTTTGTTTCTGAAATTCTTCTTCAACTACAAATTATTTAATTTTCATATGCTTAACACCCTTTGAATACTTGTCGTTTCTTGAAAAGAATACTACTGTGGAATTATCACAACGAATATTCAGCAGCTTGGCAGTACTGTCGACAATTCCACGTCTTGAAACAAATTTCCGCAGTTATAAACGATGAACGGAAGCCTTGACGCATTCCATTGTGGATAAATTGCTCCTCCAGCTAGAAGGAACAAATAGCCAACTATGAATTTTCTATTGTCAACATATTCGGCTTAGTTTGAATTTGCATATCCAATCACCTTTAGATGATCGATTTTTCTATTAATGAGCATGTGATTCCTTGCAAGTATCACAATACTTTTAATTTCTCTGAAACTTTATTGATATAAGCTTTATGAGACAATCCTAACGATCCTTGTGATCTATAATGGAATATTTCAATTTCTATCACAT
>CAODLS010906972.1:0-13600 GCA_948243855.1 Flueggea neowawraea | reverse complement strand
GTGTTAGCAGTTTCCTTTCTGTTTTCAACCCCTTTACTTCTTTTAAATGGCAAATTGATTTGCTTTTTTCTACAGCAAGAACTTGCTGCTATATTTAAGAAGATTGGTGACAAGCAAACATGCACAATTGGACTATATGAATTATATCGCATTACTCAACTATACCCCAAGGCAAGTGCATTACTATTGCAGTTCCAATTTGGTAGTCTCTGGAATCAATTTTTATTCACTGTATTTAATTTTTTGGTTGTCAACTATTTAAAAATTGCAGGTTGATATATTTGCTCAGCTCCAAAATGCTAGCGAGGCATTTCGGACATACATTAGAGATGGTTTGGCGCAGGTTTGTTTATGTTTGTCCTCGTGATATTGTGTTTCTTTGTGCTGTTATTCATGTATGAGCAACATTTATACTGACAACAGTTATGTTATTATAAAATAGATGGAGAAGAATGCTGCTGCTGGAAGGACACCTTCTAGTGTGCCAATGTCAACTCCCCCACCATCTGCTCTTACCGTTTCTTCGCCTGAATTTGCACCTCTTTCCCCGGTTCGTACAAACTCGTTAAATGACGCGAAATCAATGAATGTAAAATCTGAACCAACAAACTTCCATTTACCTCCCCCATATACGGAGGATAGCAGAAGTGTTAGTTCCATTGGACTTGGAGGTTCCGTAACCGAAAATATGATGGGAGACCAAAGAAATGATATGTATATGGCTGGAGGTAATTATTCTTGGAATCTTGTTTTTCTTCCTTTTTGTGTGTTCTGTTGAAATATCTCAAGACATTGTTTGGCTGCTGCAGTAACAAGTGGGACATTGGATGCAATTAGAGAAAGAATGAAGAGTATGCAGTTAGCTGCCGCGGCGGGGAATCCAGATTCTGGTGGCAGGCCGTTAATTTCCATGAATGACAATATGAACAATGGACTCGCAGCATCAGATTCGGGAAATGTGAACAATCCTAATCAAGGTGGAGTTCTTCCCATGGATGAGAAGGCGTTGTCTGGCCTTCAAGCACGAATGGAGAGACTCAAAAGCGGCACCCTTGAGCCGTTATAGACGATAAGTACAACCCTTGTGATGAGAACCCATTTCTGTAAATCAATCAGAAATGGCCGATGAAAGTACACTTGGAGTTGCCGCGAGGACAGAAGGTAACGCTCATTGTACAGTAGAAATCAAGTCGGGGAGTATGTTCTCTGACCGATGTTTGGAATAGGAGTAGCTGTGGGTGCCTCTGCTGAATGGTTCATTATTTACCAGGCTGCGTTTGTAACAGTTAAAGCTTTATGTATATTTTGTAGGTCATGTGCTTTGGCAGATATGCAATTTTCGTCAAATTTTAATACAATTTAATTGTATACGGTCAGGAAAAGTGTTGTATACATCATTCCGGGGCGTTAAATTTGTTGTTATCCTAATCCAATTTTCGTGAGCTTGCCAGTGATTTGGTTTTTCAATGGATTCCAAATTCTTTAGGCATTGTTTCTCTTCTGCATATTCAATTGGCATTTTTATTATGTGATTTATATAATTTTGGAATGTGCTAAAGCAACCTTTTCCTTGTCAATTCTGATTGTGGTGTCATGTCTGTGTTCAGCTAAAAAATGCCTACCTCAGCAGAAAGCCAATTAACGTGAAGGCTGAAGACACCCTCTGTAATAAACGTTGCTGAAGATGTCCGTCGCCATCTGATCCCACATTGGAATATGCTATAGCCCCACAATCACGCCCGTAACGACGCGCATAGCCATTAATGCCTTGCCTGCATTAATTGTGGGAAGAAGCATCAAACCCAATTAATCACCCTCCCTCCTCGTAAAGTTGGTAAACGAGAGGCACCTTGAAACGACGCCTTCAATTAATGGCGGCATTAAATGAGAGACACCAAAGACGTTAACACGTTGCGGGTATTAAATGCGCGTTGGTCCAGGTGGTGGCGTGGATCGAACTGTAGTCAATTTTTTTGTCCAAGGTTGGGAAAACAAAATAGATTTAATGATATGTTGACGTGGCTTATTAATTGAAGGCCGACGAGAGTGTGATGCGTTTGGCCTACTTGATGGGTAGTCACAGTCGGTCACGGACTCGCGAGGATACTTGGTATTTTCTACTTTGATCACTCCAAGAATTTTTATCACTATATGACGTTTTTATCTCTTATGAAGGGAAATTATTAACACACAAATTCTTATAAACCACTTAAAAAATTTACGAAATTATCAATTAATTTATAATTTATTAGTATTAAAATTAATTTCAACGTCAAAAAATTATGAGTTTAATTCTTGATGAGTATAAATATGACTTATGAAAAAATATTTATAAAGTTGATAATAAATTGGATGATAAGTATTTGAAAAAATATGTTACGTGAATTATATAATGAAAAATATCCCTGTAAGATTATAATACTTAATATTGCTAATATACAACATTTTTCAATATTTTCAAATAAATGCCACCAAATTATGAACATTTTTTAATAGTGGAAAATTTAATTATTATATATTTCACGTCAAAGTCATAATTAATTTTTTGAAAAAATAAAAATGAAACGTTTTATGAATTATGGGGATGAAAATAGATTATGGTCTTAATTTGCGCCGTGCAACTCCGGTCATAACGTTGTTACATGGGATGTAAAACGTCGAGTCGTTCTTAAGTTTGCCGCGCGTGTCTAACTTGTGAGTTGTGGGTATCCCATCAATCTTAATGAGAAAGAAGCCTTAAATGAAAGCTTTTCTTTTTTTGTTTTCGTTCTTTTTAATTTAATGAATTTTAGTGTATGCAGCAGAGAACATCTTCATTATGATCACAGTTATGAGCTTCCCAATTTTAGGTTGTTGTCACCATCACCAAAAGCCTCCAAAATCTATGAATTACTTTAGTGCAACCATCTACGACTATCACAACTCCTCCGTAATACTTCATTAATTAGTACATTGAATATCTTTGAACAATTTGATATTTTTTAATTCGATTTGACTTTTACGCCCTAAAAATCAAACCCACAATTCAAAAATGTTCCCTAGCTAGTAGAAGTACCAAACAACGTTATTTCCACTACATATACAAATACAACTCAACTCCTCTAGCAAGCAATACATATGTTTAATTAATTCAGCTATTCTTCATTTATTGGAAAGTAATTCAACACCTCTAGCAAGTGTATTTGATTGATTTGATGACAACCTATAACATAGGGACCAGTTAGTGATTTAAAACCTCATTAAAGTTTTCGCTTGTAAAACCACACAAAATACTTGTTGATTTTTCACTCTAAAAAGTCTTTAAAGACTTTGAATTGTGGAAACTAATTTCCGTTCCCTCACTATCATATTGCTCCTATGTAAATATATAAAAAAAATAATTAATTTGTTACTAATTAAATTAATGAAGCTATTTTAAAAAAATAACAGCCTATCCCTTTAGAAGGAGTTATAATAATAGTTATTAAAAAAGGAGTATAATAGAAGGTAGTAAAAAACATACTAGGAAGCATTTATTACCGGCTACGTGTTTGAGTGTGCTAGAAAAACTGACATATCCATCAAAGAATGCATGCATACCCTCGCTTCTTTAGGTCGAAGGAAAATTACACTTGAATTAATATATAGGGAAATATAATTATATTTAAGACTTATTAATTTACGTATTATTTTTTAATTTATTTAGTGTATATAAACGACATGCATCAAAAGTAAGTACGAATTTTCGTGAGTAAAAATATTCCAGCCCAAAATAAAGGATGCCTTCACATTGATCTGTGATAATGCAACTTGGACGAACATTACCCATAGCTGCTAGCCAAGTTAAGAAAAGCCACTTGAAAGTCGCAATATCTTCATGTGAAATTAGAGCACATCCCAAAAGGATGGATATTTTTACAAAGTTCGTTGAAAGTTATTAATATTATAAAGAATAATAACTAATAAAAGTTAAATTAAAAAGTATATAAGCTAAAAACGTCATGGAATTCTTCATATGCAACTCTATTGCGTTTTCGGACCCATGTCACATTTCTAAGTCTGTCGGCCTCATCGACATCAATTGAATAGAAAAATTCCATGTCGATTTGTTGCATTTTTAAAAACAACCTATGCATGAATTCAGCATTACTTCGGCTAATCTCGACCTCCTACTTTCATGAATGAAGTTTCTGCGATCAATTGGCAAGCATTCCATATTCTCTGGACCAACAGCTTGAACTTCTAACATTTTAACAGTCTTAGAATGCCTGATACCTGCTATGTCATTCGCTTACATTTTTCTTTGAAGCTACTATAACAAACTTAGAGAATTTATGCAGCATAAGTGAAGCTTCTTATACGTTTAACATGGATTCATTCCTAATCTGCCAACTGTAGAGATCCTTAATGAAAAATAATTACCAATGGACGAAGTTTGAAAGTATAAAATTAAAATTTTGACTAAGTCAAAAGTAATAAACATTGGTGCATTGAACATAGAATATACCTTATCTTTGTCATTGTGCATTAGTTGTGTTAATAAAGAAACCAAGAAGTTTGAAAGTTAAATACTTCAAATCTATCATTACCAATAAAAATGTTGTTAACTTAGTTATATTTTCGATACAAAACATTGAATCTAGAAATACAAGAGGCCCTTATACATAACTAACCAAAAACAAGTCCATGATTTGGTTTCATTTATCTTTGATAATAATATTTGGTGATGTTATGGACTACATTTACATAAAATATGAATGCCATGATTTGGTTTCATTTATCGCACTCAAATTTTTTGTTACTTTTGAACCACTTTTGCATAAAGAGCTATTTTTATCCCAGTAAACCAATATAAAATCCATTTAAATAAAATAAACGTCTTAAATAAAATAGAAAAGAAATTAATTATAACATTCAATGCTATTAAGGTCATCTATAATACGGATTTCATACTCGCGTTATATGATGTAATAGATGATACTATCTTATTTTATACTGGAATTAGAAGAGTATCATACTCGAGTTTTATAATGTGAGTTTCACTTACATGAAATGTAACAAGTAAGGTCACTGAAAAAATAGATTCCACCTATTTAAAATAATAATTTTTTCTTTTTTTTTTCTTTTGATCTTTGCACATATTTTGATTTTTTTTTTAAATTTATTTTTCACACTATAAATGGATATTCTTTTATTCAATTGTAACACTTTATCATCCCAAAATTTTTCCTTTTTCTCTAAGCATAATGGATATAATTTATCATTTTATTTTATTTTTTAAAAATTATTATTTTTAAAAAATTTAAAAAATATATTTATTAATAAATATTAATTCATAAAAATATTTATAAAATAAATATATCTATTATTATTTATGTTTTATAAATAAATTAAATAATTATATATTTTATAATATAATATAAATTAAAAAATATATAAATATAATAAATAAAAGATTGATAAATTATTAATTTAACACACTATAAAATTTTAAATGAGTTTAATACATTAAAGATATTATAATTAGTAATCCGAACTTCATATTGACTAAACATTAAAATAATCTCTCCGTTCCAAAAAAAAACATTAAAATAATCTCAATCTTAACGTAATAAAAAAAGGGCAAGAAAAGAAAAAGAAAACCTGTTCTTCATTCACAAAATCAAAAGATTACACCAAGATCATGCCTAGATCTCCAATGACTACACTTAAAAAATCACAGAGAAGAAGTATTGAGGTCAAGTCTTGGCTTCTTCACAGAATCAAGTGGCAATGGAACAGTTGAATTACAACGAGGGCACTTTGGGTTTGCCTTGAGAGTCATCACATACAGTAAACAACCAGGACATGCTGCAGCAAACAACCCTGTTGATGATGAAGCTTTTTTGCCAATATCATCATCATCGTTCTCTTTTGAATCTCTTTTTTGGTCACTAAGTGACTTTTTTGATGCTAAAGAAGAGCGTTTCTTGGTAGAAACAGTGCTTTCTTGTTCTGCTCTTTGCAGAGCAGACTTCACCTTGTCAAGAGTGCAAACACTACTTTGGCTTTGACTTGAAGTTAAGAGCTTCAATTCAAGTAGCTTTCTTCCAATATTTTGAAGTTGGATTCTATTTGGGTTTTTTTCTGGTTTTTCTTGTAGTCATCTTCTAGCTGCTGGTCATTGTTTAAGGATGACAATGGTGAGTCTGGTGAGTTGTACCTTTGTTGTTGGTTGATCATCCCTGACTGCATCAATAAACAACCCATTAACATAATAATTAGAAGATTCTCTCAAGAATCTTAGACTCTGAAAAATCAAGAATATTCTTCTGTGATATACAAAAAGACACTCAAAGCACACCTTCAAATCAAGAGGAAGTTGCAAATCCAGATCCAAATCGTTGCTACTATCTTTTGATGACAGCCCTCCAAGTAAGTCTCTGGTTATTAACATCTCTGAATTGCCTCTGTTTAAAACAGAGCTCACATCCGCTGCCATCTTTTAAGCCCTTTTTTCTTTTCTTCTTTGTATCCCAGTTGTGAATTTCGATGACACAAAGAAACTAGCTAGCAAAACCGTGTTTTCTTTACCCTTTTTTTGCCTTTTTGAGGTGGGTTTGGTGATACTGTGAGGAAGAACTTATTGGGAGAAGTATAGTGAAGAGGTATGAGGCAAAATGGAAGTATTAATAATAAATGGAAGGGGAAATAAGGATAAAGCAAGTCCATCCACGTAATTAAAACGTCGGAATCAATTGATAATTTACAAAAAAATTTAGTATTGAACCCAACATTTAATTGTCATAACCCATTTCTAGCACTTATTGACTTTTAAAAAAAGAAAAGAAAAGATAAAATAAGGGTCTTGTAGTTGGTGGTGAAATCAAATGAATATGAGGTCATGGTTTGATCTAAGCAAGTTGAGGATTAAGAGGGAAGTTTCCGAGTCAGAGGAAGTTATAATGAGATGCATTAAATGCATTTTGTACTCTTTGCTTCCATAGCTTGCCATCCTCATGAGGGAACTGCCATGCCATCGACATGGGGATTGATTTTTTATTTTCACTCTCTCAAAATGGGACCCAAAATCAATCCCACCAATATACTCAACATTAATTTATGAGATATTTGTAGAATCATGCTTTGCAAGTTGTATAAGAGTTCAAGTTTAGAGTTATTTATAAATATAATTATTTTTTTAATTATCAAAATATTTTTTACAAGATAAAATTATTAGGGTTTAGATATACAAGTGATAAGTTTAAAGCGACAATGACATAGTTCATACCAATATCTTTTTCTATTCATGAATTAAATTATTAAATATTTTATTTATTTTATAATAATAGACATTAATTATTTTTTGTGAAAATTAAGAAATAGTAATTTTATTAGCTACACTCATCTAATTTAATAATTTTTTTATTTGAGTATAAATTGTCTTTTGATACCAACTGCTTTATTTGTCAACGTGCATTCCTGTGACTGTATTTGTCTGTCAGCAGTTCTGATATTTTCATAATTGGTCAACCAAGTTGTTGGAACCAATTTTCTCATTGTCTCTGTGTCCAATTGCTTTGGAGCTTGGACAATTGTAGGAACTCGATCTGTTGTTTCTGAGAACACATATAAGGCATCTGGCGAACCATAGCCTCCTAGATCCATTGCATGATTTTGGACTCTGAAACACACCTGTTGGTGCAACGTAACAATAAAAAAAGAAGCCAAGTGCTTTACCCATGTGATCTGGATCTGTGCCTTTATACATGTAGAGAGATTAGGATCTCTCAAAGACATTACAAAGTTGGGGTAGAATGTCAGCATGACACTCTCAGCATTTAGAGTGGTCATAACTGAGCTAATAACAGCATGTTGGAACTCAAGGACTCTAGTACCCAACAAAGCAAGTCTAGCTGTAACGGGACATCCTTTCCTCCCGTTGTACGTGAGCATAAGTCTGATAGCACCCCAATGAAAATGGGTGTATCCTTCCCTCAAAGACTGCTCTATAAAGCTCCATGGAAGCTATATAATGACATATTGCTATGCTTCTGTTGATTGTAACAAGCTTTAATCCGTGCGAGAAGTCTGGACGTACTCCTTTGGAGCTGGTTTGCTCTGTTGTAACAAATGACGGATGGAAACAATACCTTTTGGTTTTTGGTAAATATTGTAAGGGCTAAAAAGAGGTTGAGAAGAAGAAGAAGAAGAGATTTGTGCTCCCTCAGGAATATAAGAGTATTCTACAAGCTTATCTAATTTATTGGTTTCATGGGTAGTGAAAGAAAGGGTTCTAGATAACTGAACAATATCTGATATAGGGCTAGAGCTGGTTGAGATTGGAGTTTTTGATTGGGTTTCTGTGGCAGTTTTCAGCTAAGTAATCCTACTTACTCTCCTGTAGCAAAAGAAAGTTAGCAAACAAGATCAATCCACATTTGGCTCTTCAATGGAAATACCTGTGAACATAAGTTGTTTAGTTGTTCCTATCGATGTGAATCAATCCCTTAGAGTACCAACAAATCGTGAGGCGAGCTCATTCAAAATGTCTTCAATGACAGGGTTTGGTTTGATACGTTGAAGATCAACCCAAGCGCTGATTTCATTCATCATTTCTCTTTGTCGTGATACATGAATGTCATCAAAAGTAAACCATGGTCCTCCTTTGGGAATGGAGAGAGGAGGATTTTGTGTTCCTGTAACATTCATAGGTTGAATCCCTTCATCTGACTTACTGCTATCAACAAACACCGATTGTCTTGAGGTTTCTCCTTGGTGTCGTGAGGTTTCTCCTGGACCAGAGGTGGCTCTGGTAGACATGAGTATGCCAGAAACATCAGCAAAATTTGTCTCTGAACCAGAGGATAATTCAGAAGGAACAGACAGCGAAGAAGCTGAAGGAACAGTTTCTTCAGTACTGGAGAGATCCTCGGAGTGGTCCTAGTCGCTTTCTTTATAAGAAGAAATGATAATTACAGTATCTCCGGAACTGGTGGATGTTTCTTCTGATTCTCCTGATACGAACGACTGTTTTTCTTCTTCTTTAAGCAAATAGCCGAAAGTACTATCATCTTCATAGGGATCCTGGGCATCTTGAAAATATGAAGCCATCATTGAATGCTTCCTTTCCTTTTTAGAAAGAGGTTCTGACAATTTCTCCTTTTGCTTTTTACGCTTCTTACCCTACTACATCTTCCTTCCTGCTTCTTTGCTCATAAAATAAAGCAGATATCATGGGCAAAGCATTTCTCCTTGCAGCTGCCATGAATCCTTCGATTGGAGGTGACTTCTATCGAACATAAGAAAGAGAGTACGAAGGAATTCTCGTAGCTTAAGCATGCCTTCTCTCCTGCTCTCTTTTATACTCCTAGAGCTGTTTATACTCATCAAGCTGCTTGGTCAAATTTCTCAGTTTGCAATCAAGTCTTTCAAACTCCTTGTCAAATTGCTTTGTTGAGAACTTTTGTTGTATCGCTGTATTGAGCTTAGCAATTTTCTTGTCAAGATCTTCTTGATGTTGTTGCATTTGAGAGGCAATTATCATCATTTCTTCCTTGTTCTTTTCTACTCCTTTGATGATTCTATCAATCTTCTGGTTTTCCCTTCCCAGATGATGTCGTTGTGCAATGTGGCTTTTACTTTGCCAGTTGAGGACTTCTTCTGCGGCTGTTAATGGTTCAAAGGATCCATCAGTCCTGATTGTTTTAGGCTTGATAAAAGGCCGAAAAGGAACCCCATGAGAAAAAGTATAAGGAGTCAAAGAGGGATATTCCTCATCAAAGTCTGGGTCATCTTGCTTTGACGTTGATGCCATACAACAAGGAATTGTTGTAGCAACATGAGTAGTTTTTGGAAGAGTAGAGGTAACTACCTCCGTTCTACAAAAACCTTCTTGTCTCATAAGCTTAAGGGCTTCATTGTAGGCAGATAATGGAAGACGAGACTTCCATTCTTCAGTAAGCTTCTTATCTCCTTCCTTACTCACTGCATCTGAAATCCCTCCCAACGGGATGAGCCATCATCTTTCCCAAATGGTTTTGAAAAAGGTTTGCAAGACGATCTTTTCATCTTTTTCCTATCACCAGGAAAATCATCACAATCACACCGTGCTTCACACTGGTTGGGATATGTATGTATAAATAGGATAACCATCCTCCATAAACCAGACTATGAGTATCTTCTTGTCTGCTGGAACATGATGAACCATTGCAATGGTTCTAAACAAAGGACCAGATTGTGTGTTGTCTACTTCCCGTGGCATCTGGAAAGTAGTTTGCATCGTTCCATCTGCTTTATTCGTTAGTAATGGTGGTTTGTAGTCTTCTGCACCATATGACTATGTCGTCAAACCATTCCACAAATGTCCATAGTAAAGACATGCACTGGTTATCATCATTGAGATGATCTAAGACTTCCTGAGCGCCAAACTCAATGGCAATTTTATGGGAAGTGGTTAAGCACCATAGGAACCACAAGAAATCTTCTGTAAATGAGGTGGCCAAGAGATGGAGCTTGGTGAGGAAGACCTATGGAGGATCAAATTAGTAGTATCTTGGGATAAGACTGGTGAAGTATACTTCAGGTAATCTTGTCCTAAAATGAACTACTTTCGCTCTGGCAAACATATGAATCTCCTTAGGTGTTTTTCTTCCACAGAGACCAGACGAAAAGTCCCTCTTTGTCATTACAACCATGTATTAAGGACTGGATGAATAACTAGGTCTTGCCATTAAAATGAATGGAACAGAAGAATTCTTTGATATCAAAAAGGCAGAACGCATCCTCTTAGGTCTCCTGCTAATGGTCGAAATTTGATGAGGTCGTGATAGATAATCTGCTATTAGATTATGTTCTCCTTTTATGTGTTTGACCTTATAATCATAACGGTTGAACCAGTCATTAAGTCTGAGACGTTGCTTGGATGACACTTCTTTATTCTTGAACTCCAGCATCTTTGACAACTTGCTCATATACTCTGCCCTGTGTGGGATGAATTGTCACACATAGTTGATGATGCCTAAGAAAGATTGGATTTTCTTTCGAGAGAGGCCTTCTTCTTTGAAATCCTTAAGGCCCTCAATAATGTGTGGCCCAATAGAAAAGTGTCCATCTTCAAAGTCCTATCCCAAGAATTCAATCTTGGGTTGGACCAATATGGACTTTTGTTTGGACAACATAATACCATATTTGTCCGCAGGAGTAAAGAACTCTGTAAGTAAGAGTGCATGGGCCTGATGATCTTCTGAGAATAAGAGGATATCACCAGTGTACACCAGTGAGGAATAAACAATTGGCTCAAAGATCCGTAACATTGCCTTCTGAAAAAGAGATGGAGCAACTTTCAATCCGAAAGGCACAACAGTCCATTGATACTGGGCTGTCGGAATACAGAATCCTGTTTTTGGCCTGTCATCAGGATGAATTCCTAATTGCCAAAATCCAGCTTTCAAATCGAACTTTGAGAATACTTTGGCCTTCTGTAAATGGATCTGTAAGGATTGGATCTTTGGGAGTGGAAACTTATCATCACAGAGGAACTCATTCAAGGGCCTGTAGTCTATCACAAGTCGTTTCTTCCTACGGACTTGTTCACTTCTTTTATTGACATAAAAGGCTTGGAAAGCCCAATCACTGATGGTTGATTCAATTAAGCCTTGTTGCAATAGTTGCAAGCATTCCTCCTTTGCTAAGGCGAGATTAGTAGGTGTCATTCCTTGATGTGTGGCCTTGGTAAGATTGACATCTTCATTCTTGTTAAATGGTAACCGGATGTAAAACTTAGGGTTCTTCCACAGAGGTTTGGAATGAGGGAACTTTTGTTGACAAAACCAACTGATTACGAAGAGAAAGGATGAATGAAATCAGCGCTTGGGCTGATCTTCAACGTTTCAAACCAAACCTTGTCATTGAAGACATTTTGAAGGAGCTCGCCTCACTATTTGTTGGCACTTTAAGGGATTGGTTCACATCGATGGGAACAGCTAAACAACTTATGTTCACAGGTATTTCCATTGAAGATGCTATGAGATTGATTTATCAGGAGTTTATTGATTCAGATGATTCTACTTTGCAGTTCCATTAAGCATACAGTGCATTTCCGTTGTCTTTTTGCACAGACTTTTAAAGTCCCACATTTGGAGATTGGCTTATTATAATCCAAATACGATGTCCCACTAAAAGTCATTGGATTCTTGGATTCGGGAGCTGCCAGGACAATGATCAACCCAAATGTCATGCCCAGTATCTGGAAAGAAGAGAAATCATTTTGCTACTGCTAGTGAAAAATTATCACTGACTTTGTCACAAATCAAAAGATAGGATTGAAGTTCTTTCCAAGTGTTGTATTTGGACACATGCGGTTGGAACACCTCTCGCAGGGAAAGACACACTAATTGGTTTTAATGTAATTAGCCAACTAAAGAAGCTGACCATTGGTGCAGATAAAATTAATTACAGGAGACATTTCAAACTATATACTACAGTTCAATCATTGTTCATCACTACTCCACTAAAAATTGAGGAACATTCATTGATGGTAAGTATTCCTACTTTTTTCGTAGAAAGTCATTCAGATAATTAATAAATTAGTTGAAAAAATTGAATAAAATTAATATTATAATTTTGTTAATAATAAAAATAATAAAAGAAGAAAATGTGTTTATTACTGTAAAAGAGAGGGAGTATGTGATTCTTACGACTCCAAACAGGGCAATTAATCTTCATTTTTGGTACAGGCAATTGGGCATTAATTTTCTTTTGGCTTTACGATGGCGGTGCAATAATTTGAATGCAGGTTTTAAATGCGATTTCCGTACCCTTCTTTTGCTTATGTATTTGTCTTTGATACTATTACTAATGATTGTTTGCTTCTGCCATTAATGAATTTTCATACTATATTCTGATGAGTAAATTTTAAGCAGTACTTTCTCTCTTTCTTTTCTTTTTCAAATAAAATTCAACTTAATTACTGCAAATTAGTTGCCAAATGTAACGACAACAACAGTACGACACCTAACATGAAAATTCGACATAAATTTTTTAAAATAGTGAATAATTTAATAAAAGTGAACTTACAAACTTTTGTTTTCTTTTTTGTTTTTATAAAAGAAAAAATATTAGTATTATAATAATAATTAAACAATCAATAATCATTTATGATTAATTAAATAATAATTTCCTTAGATTATGAATTAATATATATTTTTATTAATTGAAAATTTTAAAATTTTGAAAAATAAGAAAAAATAAACTATAAAATCTTATTGTTAACCCAAATAGCAAACTAAGAGAAAGGTGAATTGATTTTTCAAAAATTAATTAAATTTTATAAAACTTTTTCTTGATAAAAATGGTAACAAAATAAAGAACTTAACTTGTGCTTTTTTTTTGAGCTTATCAAGGTCTATTTATAGTGAAATATATCTAGGAGACTGTTGTACGAGATTTAGAACAGTCGGAAAAGATTTTATGATTGTTGTTGCCTTTGAATTGAAGATGCTTGCTGTAATACCCCGAATAATTTTTATAATTATTTTTGGGATAATTATATTTGGAGTAATTATTTTGAATAATTATTGGTGGATAATTAGTTTTGGGAATAATTATTTTTGGATAATTATTTGTGGAATAATTATTTTTG
>CAODLS010906882.1:0-10664 GCA_948243855.1 Flueggea neowawraea | reverse complement strand
AGTGTCACACATCAACAAAAGAAAGTGTATATGTCTCAAAGGCTCATGGGTGTTTGTGTGAATCCAATTATGAGTTCCTGTTGGCTCTATTACTAGGGATTGTTTAATGTTGAATTTAAGATGCATAGAAATTTAAATTTTACACAAATGGGTATATTAGGATTTTTGGATCTTAAGATACCCAAAGTTCCAAATTATCTAGTACTTAGGGACAATCTTACACCAAACATTGTAAAAGTCAGTAGGGAATTCAACTATGTAGCACACAAATGCAAATAAAAATTAAACATGAACACATAAGATGTAACAGTGTATATGGCATGGGCATTTTGGAATGCATTGCAGTACGTGAAAAGCTTGCAAAAAAGACAAATATGCCATGCAAAACATGCATCTACATGAAACATTTGCAAAATAAATCAAAAAAGAATTCACAAAAACAGAAAACAAAAGTCACAAAACCCCTCCCCACACTTAAAATTTGCATTGTCCTCAAGTAAAAATTAAAGGAAATAAAATTAAAAGTGAGAGAGAGAAAAGAAATGATTCTTTGGATAGGCGAAAATGTTGGTGACTAATCATCGGAACGATGAGGGAGCTCACAAGATTGATCAATGTATCGATCAATACTTCGGACGGTGGTAACCAATGACTGAAGAAGATTGACCATGTCGTTTTGATGTGCCTCCATTCGAATTTGTAATGCTTCCATCCTCTCAAGTCTATCGGCATCTAAGGTTGGAGGTGGCAGAACGACATCATGGAGGGCGGCCTCAGCTGGTAAGAAGGAATACTGATCACTTTTGGTCGTGGGTCGGATGATCTGCATTCTTTGTAAAGCACAAAAATATAGTACTTTTACCAAGTTAAGCTTGGTGAGATGTGGGTTAGATTTAGGAAGATCACAAGTATGCACATCAATCAAAGTAATCAATGGCCCCAAAATCAAATTCTTCTTTTTAGTTTTCGACTGGGTGACAATAAATTTCAACTGAGTCAAAAGAAAATGCCCCATATTAACCCGAATATCATACTCAACACACCAAATGAAAAATAGTTCAATCTTAGAAAGAACATTACTGTTATCTTGGTGTCCTGAAAAATTAAAAGCCAAGAATCGCTGAAAAAGTCTATAAACTAGATCACGCAGTGTGTTGGCTTTTGAAAAGCGGGAGCTGTAAGGATGCAAGTCAACAGAGATTTGGGCATAAAATTCAGAGGCATCAAACTCATTGAGATAATCAACCAAATCAGCCAGATATGCACCAGAAGCAATATGAGTATCATCAATAAGTCCTAAAACAAGATTAAAATATGTCACACACATAGTTATATGCTCACCACAAAGTCTAAACTTAACTGCATCCTCAGTTTGAATATAGAATCAGCCTTCATATTAAATTCAAAAGTGGAATCAAATTCCCAAACAAGCTCAGAATATGTAGGTAAATTAGTTGTGAGAAAAACATACAAGTTGATAGAACGAACCAAATCAATAAATTGATCACCAACAATGAGGCGTATAAGAGCAACATGATCAATCACCCTAACAGTAGCAATAGTCATAGTACATAGCCGAGCCATCTTGTCACGATGCAATTTGGTAGTGAATTTGTGGAAGTCATTGTTAAGATTATTTTGGCGAACTCGCGTGCCTTGTTTGGTGTGAGATTTGGTCTGTTTTGAGGCGGGTGCATCGTGATCACTATCCGAGTGTGGTTGTGATGCTTCGGGCGGAGTACACGAGTGGCGCGACACTTCAACCCTTGATGCTTCATGTTGCTCGGCAATAGATGGAGCTGACTCGTTGTCATGGACGAATAAGCTATCAACGTGGACAATAGCTTGATCAGTCTAGGTTTCAGGGGATGACAAAGAAGGTGATGCCACTGAAGTAGGAAGAAGATTTCGGAGCCTTCAAGAGCGACGACTAGGAGCAATGTGAGTTGTGCTTGATTGAGAATGACGGCGGCGAGATGATTTAGAGGTGCGGCTAGGTGGAGCAGCGGCGGAAGGGGCTGACAGAAGTGGTTCTGGGGGTGGACCACCGCACCAAGAAGCTTGCTCCTTGGTGATGGGCATGGTTGATGAAGGAAGGTGATGAAAATTGAGAGGGTTTGGTGTTGTCGTGGAACAAGGGAACAAGGGGAAGAAAACTGTGGATGTTTGATGGTTGCAGTGGTCCCAAATTAGTGAGTAGGGGTGCAAAAAATTGGAGCAAATGATCAATACACTCATGTTTCCATTTCTGTCCCTAGTTCCTTGTAAAAATGACATCGTTTGAGAGAAGTCCCGAGGGGCACGCTGGTCTTTTGGCCAAAACGGCGTCGTTCAGGTAAGTGGGCAGCCTTCTTGATGTGCGATGTGTTGCTTGGAACGACAGCGTTTCATCTTTTCTTTTTTAAAAATTGAACAAAACGTCGCCGTTTTGGCAGGGTGTCTACATTTTAGCCCCAACACGCGCATGTCCCCTTCTCTTGATCATCTCTTCCTTTGATGCTCTTCCCACTTGATTTTTGCAACCCAAATACTAATTTTGCATTACCTGTACTTAAAAAAAAACCATGATCTAATACAAATGCTATTAAATCCTCAAAAAATTCAATTAAAAACATGAAGGCACACATAATTTTCATCTAGAGCAAACAACCAGTAAATTTATTCGCACAGTCAAAAACAAAGAAAAATCATAAAAACCTTGGGTTGCCTCCCAAGAATCGCTTCTTTTACGTCGTCTTAGCTGGACTTAGCTACATTCAGTTGTAATGGGGTTCACAAACATAATTGACCTCAACTGAATGCGACACAAACCCTTCATAAAATGGTTTCAAGCATTGTCCACTAACCTTGAAAATCTTACCAGTTTTGATACTTTGAATATCAATGGCACCATAAGAATAAACATGAACAACTACAAAGGGACTAACCCATTTCGAACGTAGCTTGCCTGCAAAAAGTTTCAAAGTGGAATCAAATAAAAGTACCTTTTGACCCACCTTGAGTCGCTTATGGATGAGTTGGCCATCATGGAAAGCTTTGGACTTGGCCTTGTAAAGAGCTTCATTCTCATATGCGTGATTTCGAATTTCCTCAACCTCTTGGAGTTGCAACTTCTGCTGCTGCCCAGCTTCATCATAGTTCGTGTTGCACTCTTTCAAGACCCAATATGCCCTGTGTTCAATCTCAACAGGAAGGTGAAATGATTTACTATACACTAGGCGATAAAGGGACATACCTAAAGGAGTCTTATAGACTGTTATGTGAGCCCAAAGTGCATCATCGAGATCCATACTCCAATCCTTACGGTTTGGGTTAACCGTCTTCTTAAGAATACTTTCGATGATCTAATTAGACACTTCAGCTTGCCCATTGGTTTGTGGGTGGTAAGCGGTGGATACTCGATGGGTAACACCATATTTATTGAATACTCTTTCCACCACCTGATTAAAAAATGTGTTCCATGATCACTAATAATAGCTTTTGCCATACCAAATCTGGCAAAAAGGTTAGCTCTCAAGAAATCTACAACAACGCAAGCATTGTTTGTTGAACCAATGGTGGTTAACATTTATATCCCTTTGTGTTTTGATGATGAACAAAATTGGGTTTTGATTTTTAATCATTTTTTCACTGATGTTGCAAGATAACTCGAGTAAAAGAATCAACAACTCGAGTAAGAAGATGCCCAAAAGTTGCGGATAATGTGCCACAACTCGAGTAAGAACATGCATAACTCGAGTTGTTAAAATGCCATACAAATCGAGTTAAATAAAGGCTAACTTGAATTAAATTAATGACAACTCGAGTTAAAATATGGATAACCCAAGTAAAATAGTCTGGAGAAAATTTAACTCGAGCAAACACTTGTATAACTCGAATTACAGCTTGGAGGCAAAGCCTGACACAACTAATGATCAAATGTCAATGTTCCAATGATCATAAAACATGGATAACTTGAGTAAGCATGAAAAGTAACTCAAGTTACACATTTCAGAGGTCAAATTCTACAAACGATAACTCGAGTAAAAGGAAAATATAACTCGAGTTAAAGGCTATGTCAAAGCATTAAATGAAGGGATGCTCTATCTCACAATGGCTACATTCAATCGTCCAATGACCATATCAACTTGAAAATCTATAAATAGCCTCAAGACACATCAAAGAAGTAGTTGTTCATCACTTGGAAATATCTTACAACAACATCAAGCTTTCTCTTGCTCATATTTGCAAATCATCCACACACCTCTCAAGAGTGTCTTTTACTTGCAAATTTATTATTTCTTGAGAGTGTTTATTATTGAATTTGTTCTTCCTTATTGAGAATATCTTTGTATTTGAGAGAGTAATAGGTTTCTTATTTGTCTAGAAAACAAGGGTTGTATTGGTAGAGGTTTAATCTTGCACCCATTGAAGCAAGAGGTTGTAGAGGTCTAATCTCGCACCCATTGAAGTAAGAGTTTGTAGAGGTTTAATCTTACACCCTTTGAAGCAAGAGATATAGTGGATTCAAAATCTGAAAGGGAAGCTTGAAGAGTGTTCGTAGGCTAAGAGGGTCGAACCACGATAAATATTGGCTTTGATTTCTCTATCCCTTATCTCTTTATATTTATTGTTCGTGTGAATTGGATAAGTTGTTCTTACTTTTATTTTGCTTATTTTGAATATTTTAATAATTGCAAAACATTTTTAAACAAGTTTTAAAAGTCAAAAATCCAATTGACCCCCTGTTGGATTGCCATTTCGGGCCAACATCGTTAGTTCGGGTAGCTTTTCCTTCTACCCATTTCGAGACATAATCAACAACAAGTAGAATGTATTGATTGCCAAAAGAAGATGGAAATGGACACATAAAATCAATAGCCCAAATATCAAATATTTCACAAATAAGAATAGGTGTTTGAGGCATTTCATGCAGTTGGTTTATGTTTCCAACTTGTTGGCAACGATTACAAGCTTTACAAAATGCATATAAACCATAAAAATTTTAGGCCAGTACAAACCTATTTCAAATAATTTCCTCGTTGTTCGATTGTGTCCAAAATGACCACCACAAGCTGAAGAATGACAAAATTGCAATATTGAAGGAATTTCAGATTCTGGCACACACCTGCAAATGATTTGATCTTAGCATATCTTCCAAAGGTATGGATCATCCCAAATATAATATTTGGCATCACTTTCTAGCTTATCCTTTTGAGACTTGCTATAGCTTTTGGGAAAACCATGGTTAGTTAAATAATTAACAATATCAAGATACCAAGGGTTTCGGCATGGCCATGCTGAAGTGGTCATCGCGTATAACTGTTCATCAGGAAATTTAGCTGAGATGGCAATTTTCGACTCTGGAATGTTAGTGTCACGACCCATAATTGGGCCCGTGACCGGCGTACAAGGCAGACCGTCTGTGGAAGCCCGATCCATCCAGCACAAGCCTTTGTGATCAGATATACTACCCGACTTATCAAAATATTTATTGAAAACATTTATAAAAATGTTTATAAATAAAATAAAACCATATATCTATATATATATATATATATATATATACACACACATATACAATATATCAAAATATCAGTGAAAATATAAGATCACCATAGTAAACCTAAAAATACAAAGTGAAGCCCAATATCCCAACAGTAACCCGATGTGGAGCTCTGTGACATAGTAAGATAGAGTCCTGAACGAGGGCACCCATAATAGCCAAAAGTGCCTCACTAGGTCGAGGTAAGAGTCAGATGATGTGCGTCCAAAATATGTCACATGTCAACAAAGGTATAACATGGACAACAGAAGAAAAAAGGGTAAGATTCCCTAGTGAGGAAATAACAAGCCAGACCGCCTCATACGTGCCTCACAAAGACTAGTTTGAAAACCACTTTTCAAAATATCGCACACGTATATATATACCATATAGTATACACACTATATACATAATATATTTTCTGAAATTTGTTTTACCAAAACGTTCGCATCCAGAACATTCACATGAATTCAGACAATATATGCATATACTTGTGCATTCATAATATGGGACCATGAAATATTTCCATATCCATATAGCAGTGTGGACCACGCCACCTGACTGCTCAATAAACACGTATATCTGGCCTAGATACACGGTCACCCCAATCCTTGGTGACTAGGGTCATAACAAAGCATTGGTATACCAAAGGCAACTTCGACCCCGTAGCATAGGTGTCCCCATGTCAAAGTGTTATATACATAGTATTTCACATACAATCATGCAATATCTTTTCCTTTATTCTATCATTTACAAAATGCTCTTGTATACATAAACCCATACATACTTTAGATTTTTCATATCAAAATGTTGGTTAATAATAATCACATATCTAGATTATTAATTAACCTGATGCTTATTAGTCAAATTTATGTCATAGCCAGACATATCTCTATCCAGATTATGATTACGCCATATCATATCATCTGGTAAGGCTAATTTTTTTGTCGATGCTTTGAGTAGGAAGTCGGTGGGTAGCTTAGCTAATATATCCATTGAGATGCGACATGTAGTGTTTGAGTGGCAGTGTCTGATGGAGTCCAAGTTTGAGTTATAGTTTGATGACTTAGGAGCATTGTTGGATCACATCGAGGCGATGCCTATTCTATTGGACCATATTAGAGAGGTTCAGAAGGAGGATCCTGAGATTTTGAGTTTGATGAAGAAGGTTAATTCCTCTGAGGTGACGAGATTTAGCATTGATGACTCTAGAGTCCTTTGGTTTGGATTGAGATTGTGCGTACTATCTTCGGGTGGGCTACGCGAGGAGATTATGATGGAGGGTCATAGTTCCACATATTTTGTACACACGGGATACATTAAGATGTATCGGTACCTTCAAGAATTCTATTGGTGGCCAGGGATGAAGAAGGACATCAGTGAGTAACAGGTTAAGTTTTAGCACCAGTGACCTTCGGGATTGTTGCAGTAGATGCCACTTTCGGAGTAGAAATGAGATCTCATCACGATGGATTTTATAGTCGGCCTACTGAGGGCGTCTGCTGGGTATGGCTCCATTTGGGTGATTGTTGACCATTTGATGAAGTCAGTACATTTTCTCCCTATCAAGACGACATATGAAGCAACACATTTAGCAAAGTTATATATTGATAGGATTGTATGTTTGCATGGTGTGCCAGTCTCTATAGTGTTGGACAGAGGACCTCAATTCACATCACAGTTTTGGCGTAAACTGCAGAAGGAGTTAGGTACTCGACTGGATTTCAGTACAACTTTTCATCTGTAGACTAATGTTCAGTCCGAGCGCACGATTCAAGCCTTGGAAGATATGTTAAGAGCATATGCTATAGACTTTGTTGGGAGTTGGGATTTCCATTTGCCTTTGGTAGAATTTGCATACAATAACTCGTACCATTCGAGTATCGGGATGGCACTATATGAAGCGTTGTATTATAGGAAGTGTAGATCTCCGCTATGTTGGGCTGAGCCCAGAGAGGGAGAGCCGTTGGAGCGAGATCTTATTTTGGAGACTACTAAGAAAGTTAGGTTGATCTAGCAGAGGATCCAGACTGTTCATAGTTGTCAAAAGAGTTACATTGATCTGAAGTGTAAACATCTGGAGTTTGTCGGTCGGAGACCATGTATTCCTCAAAGTATCGTCGATGAAGAACGTGATGAGATTTGCGAAGAATGGCAAGTTGATCCCGAGATACATTGGTCCTTTTGAGATCATCGGTCGCATACTCTGGCATCATTTTCTGCATACCTGAGTTCGAGTGGGTTAGAATTGTCTTAGATTCGTAGATCGATGTTCTATGATCTATTAGTTGATTTGGAGATCTAGGTCTGACCCTAGTGTTGATTTGGCTGTTTGGAAATTCAAGGACGGATTTCTTTTGAGGGGAGAGTAAGTAATATCCCACCAGATTCTGATACAACTCTCTATAGCTTTTGGTTCCGCCTTGAGTTGATCTCGATCAATTGGAGTGTTGAGTGGGCAACTTATGGTGTTGAGATGTGTTACTCGAGTGATATTAACCATGGATTAATCGAGTAAGCCATTCGGCCTTACTCGAGTGATTTAAGGCATGTATTACTCGAGTGAGCCACTTGGTTATTTGAGTAAGTCTTGTTTCGGGATAAACATGATGAACACCTGGGAATGCGTTACTCGAGTAACCATTTGTTTTACTCGAGTAAGGGGTGTGTCACTCTAGTGAGATGGTTTGTTACTCGAGTGAGATATGCACCCAACGCATGAACGGTGTCGTTTTGGGCAGGGGTGTATATATACCCCCACCCGACTTCTTCGACATCATTCTGTCATTTCTCACCCAAAACAATCCTATTCCGTTCGGAAGCCATTTCGTTTGGATCTTGATCCTTCCTAAACGTCTCTTGAGGTAATATTACGTCTCTCTACCTCTCATTCTCTCATTTCCTTTCATTTGCATGATTGTTCATTTTAGGGTTTTGAACAAATGCTTCTAGGTTCGGATGTAGGTTGTTTATGTTAGAATGGGTGCTAAAGGTTATGATTTGGGGACTTTAGGAGTCTATTAACACATAGTGTATGCATGGATTCGCATAAATCAAACATGTTAGTGAATGGGTTTCAAACGCATTCGTTTTTGGGAGATTTAGGGTGTTTTCGAGTTGTGTTGATAATTTTGACTCTATATTTGAGTTCAACGGCTTGATTCGAGTCAATGTGGGTGTTGGATATCGATTTCCATTGGTGAAATCGAGGTTTGTCGAGTTGAGTATGATTCTAGGCAGATTCTTACTCGAGTAAGCATCTTACTCGAGCAAACGATGAACATAGGTTACTCGAGTGAGCTCATCTGGATTAATCGAGTAAGTTGTTGTTGGTATCACTTGAGTAAGCTTGGTTATGGGGGACCAAATACATAATTTTGCACACTTTTATACCTCTTAGTGTTGAGGAACTATTTTGGAAATTCTAACTACTTCGAGGACTAGTTAGCAATTCCAGAGTACTTTGAGGACCATTTAGGACTTAGTCAAGTCTCAGGGACTAGAACATAATTTTATATTAATCGGGGATCAAACTGTAATTTTACACGGACTTTGAATTTTGGGTTGCGAATGAGGGTTTATCATTCGAGATAGAGTTTCAGCACCTCTGAGCTTCTGCATCTGCATATGCATATCATTCATCTGGTACCACCATAGTACCAACATCATTTTTTCTGATATCTGTTATGGATGTATATATTTCAACTTCATGTTCTTGCCAGTACGACCAACCACCGAGTGGTGCCTGACTGGGTCCTTCACTCCAGATTCCATGTGAGTGAAATGATAGTTTCAGACACATAGGTTGTGCCTTCCTACTCATATAGTTTTTGTTGTGTTGGGATATGACATGAAATCTGTCTAATAATTATTTGGTTAATTATTAATTGGATGTGTGTGGTTTGTAATAACCAAAATTTTTACTCTGCTTATATATATATATATATATGTGTGTGTGTGTGTGTTTTCTGAAAATATGAAAATCTATTCTACATGAATGTTTGTTATATGTATAGAATGTACTACTATGAGATTTGGGACACCTAGTTACAGGTTACGTAATATTTGATATATCAATGCTCTGTCAAGACCCTAGTTACCGGGTAAAGGGGTGACCGTGTATTCAGTCAGATACATGATCTGTTATATCTGGTGGCATGGTTTACAATACTATTATGTTAAGTCTTCTCTGGTCCCATACTTTGACTCTGTTATATATATAAATATATATATTCTGATACTGTTTGAATGCATGATGTATGCTCTGGATGCGAACGTTTTGATAAAACATTTTTAGAAAGCTATTACATATGTAGTGTATATATATATTATATCAGTATATACGTGTGCGGTATCTTTTGAAATGATTTTCAAAACTGTCTTTGTGAGGCACGTATGAGGCAATCTGGAGTGCTATTTCCTCATTGGGTCATGACCCCTATTTTATTTCTGTCTATCTTCTTTGCCTGTCTGACGGAGCTATTTTGATGTTCAGCATCTGTTGACTTCTTGTCACCAGTGATGCATCCATTGCTATTCAGTGAGTGTCCTCGTTTGGGCTCTACTTTTGTATTTTGCTACTAGAGTTCCATACTGATTTGCTGTGGGGATACTGGGCTACAGTTTTGAATTTTGGATATCATTTTCACTGACTAAAGGGTATGTTATTTTGATAGTATTATATCTATACTATTTTCTTATATATCGTATTTTATTAAATAGTTATTTTGATAAATGAATGTTTGGGGTATTATATCTGTAACTTCGAGGCTTGTACGAGATTAGATGGGCTTCTATATACAGTTCACCTTGTACGCCGGTCACCGCCCGAACTTGGGTCGTGACACTTCGTGACCGGACAACGAGTCGTTTTCGCATTGCCTCAAATCTGGCAATATACAGACGACATCCTATCAATGCGGATGACGTTTCAACCATTCCGAACGACATGTAACACACCTTTCCCAACTAAACGCCAAGTCGTTCATTCCTCTTTCATTCCGATTTTATTTTTTATTTTTAACCAATTTCCACCTAATTAATCAACTCTAATCACTTCAAAACATCATTAATCACCCAATTAACATTTAAAACAAAATTTTTATTTTCCAATTATTAAAATTATTTTCTAAATTAATTA
>CAODLS010906812.1:0-12302 GCA_948243855.1 Flueggea neowawraea | reverse complement strand
TGACTGTAACCCTATCCATTCAAATGGTCCTTGTTACCAGCCTAACACTGTGAGAGCCCATTGTTCTTATGCTGTTAACAGCTTTTTCCAAAAGAAGGGTCAAGCTCAAGGCACCTGTGACTTTGCTGGCACTGCTGCCATCTCCACTTCTGATCCCAGTAACCACATTCTTCATGAATCTTTTCTGTTTATCAATGTCTTTGCCCTTATACATTTTTTATTAACATCTTTGATTTGTTGTAATTGACTTGTAGGTTATTCTGGATGTTCCTTCCCAGCTACTGTGAGGTATGTTTATGTATAAAAAAATAATCTTTTCTGAGTTTAATTTTCTTTTTTTTTTTTGCTGATATTTTTGTTCTATTTTTCTTTTCTTGCTTTCATTATTATCAATTAATGCAATCTCAGCCATATGGTGTGACACTTTTCTGCATGATGATCTAACTCTAAGTGGGTGCCCTTAATTTGTTTTACTAAAAGGGGCACCCTTTGCCTTGTTTTAGGACAGCTTAGTGCCAAATTGCTTATGTTAACATGATTTGCTGGCTCATTATCCTCATTACTTTCTTAATTAATCGAATGGGAATGGTAAATTCTTTTAAAAATATGATATCTTGGTCATCACAATCCATGGGGACCAATTTTGAAGTTGTTTAATGAACAGCCTGGTTTATTTTATTTCTGGTGATGGTTTTTTTGGTAATTCTTGATATTTGTGTGACAAGAGAAGAAGTTTTGGCATGTGTTTCTGCTGAAACAAGGTTAAAGATTTTCGGAATTATTATTATTTTTTTTAAAATATTGTTGGAACTAGTTAAGAGGTATAGTAATTAATATATGACTGAATAAACGCCCAGAAAAACTGTAAAAATAAGAGGATGTAGCTGGAGGAGAAGAAGGCTCTTGTTAAAAACTGGCTTAGCTCTACCTTTTTGTCTTATTTAGATTCTTCTATTCCTTCAAGTCCTCTTTACCAACAAAATGTACTCCACACCCATCTCCTTTGATGGAATGACATCTCTGATTTTTATTGCTGGGAAAAAATGGTTAAACTTTTATAAAATTTGAGTCTCCATCAATTGTTTTTTTATCTGATGATGCTTTTCTTTCTTGAAAAATCTTTGGCAACCCTTCTTTTCTTTTTATCTTTCACTTTTGCCCAAATCAAAATGAGGGCCTTTGTCATATTGGCTTATTTGTCATTGCATGATGATGTTCTTCACTCATTAGCCATTCATAAACTGGTCACTTTTCATTTTTATTTTTATAAACAAATATTAATGTAAACTTTGGATCTATTGGTTTTTTACTAAAAGTAGTACTGTCAACCTCTGATATTAGAATCAATAATGTAATTTAAGAACTTAAGAGGATACTGTGCCACCTGCTTTTTGATCATCACTTTAACAATGTTTTGTACATGATTGATTGTCAAATGGCATCGTTTCTTTACATACTATAGGACATCCATTATCAACTTAGATTTAAATTTTGAACCTGATAGTTGCAGTAGGAAAGGAAAAAGAAACTCGATGGTAAAACTTTTATGGAGCCACATCAATAACATGGTCTGAGGCCTCGGTCAAAAAGTGGCTGTGTCCAGTGTCCAGGTTAAAGGAGTGACAATAATTTAGCCATGGTTGCACTTAACATTGTTGCTGGTGGGTCATATATTTTGATTCTGATTTTTGCGGTGCCTCAAAGCCTTGGGATGGGCAAATGTTTTGAGATTTGAACCACCTTTGAAAATTTTTTGATGCCTTGAGAACTCTGCCTGTGTATTCTCACAGTTTCATGTGGCCCCTACTCCACCGATTTGCACCAATTTACCTGGGACCCGCTAAAGTCTAAACTCACTATTTTTGTTTCTATGTGCACAAAACCGAACTGGTTTCTCACTAAAGAAAAAAAACAATCCTTCCTATTTTTTGATCTTTTATTTTTCAAACTTGATGGCATATCAAAAAACTCCACTTATTGTGTAGTTTCATTCATGTAGCTTTTAACTTGCTGTTTTTTTGTTACGAGAGGATGAACTTGCTGTTTTTTATATTTTAGAATGAGTACCCTTCGCGCAGCACTTAGCGAGCTTATTTTGTTTTTAGTAGATTAAGTGATATTTGTTAGAAGTAGATTGTGAATTAGTAGATTGCATAATAAAAAAGTAAAGGAAGTGTCTTGTTTTTTTTTTAGAGTTATGAAATGCTAAACACTTTGAATAAGCAATATGTTTTTTCAATAATATAACAATATGTGTTTAAAATAAAATAAAGGTTATGACATTTGATGAACTGCATTACTGCAAAATCTAAAGGAACCCTCAAGTTGTGTTTCTTCACCTGTTACAACGTGTTTTGATTCTGGCATTGACAAAGCTGTTGATGTTTTGGTTTTTTCTTTGCAAGAAGTAATGAATTATTTGGCTACTTTCAGTTATCAATATTGTTGAGATCTACTATCTAGAATCCAACCACATATGGCTGTTGAGCTCTGGAATCATTGACATTTAATGAGTAAAAGAAATCCTATTGTTTAACGTCAGTTACAATTCACTTCTGGGGTTATGAAATGCTCAACCACTTGAGTGTTGCTTGTTTCTGAAAAATGCTTAGCAATTGAATTTAAGTTTAAAATTATGTTGATCTGAAGGATGACTACTTCCTATTACAACTAGAAATATCCAGTGCAAGATAAAATCTATTATTTAAGCAAGCACAAAAAACGAAAATGATACATATATACTGGTCTTCTCTAGTTGGGAAGGTGTTCTTCAGGTTTATTGTCAAATGCGTCAATTTATCAAGAGATATCTACAATTCAGCTACATTAGTTTACTGGAAACCCATCAACCTTGAGTTTTACCAGTTGTGGTTGAGCAACAATCTGTATAGTCTATTAAATGTTGTGGCAGATGAGCTCTGAAAATTATTGGTTTTACTGATAGAAAAGTTCAGTGTGTTCACTTACAGAAAACAATCTATTTTTTCTGGAAAATTAGAAATCGTAGATTAAAAGATCAAAGTTAGTCGTTCAAAACAATTGTGCTATTTTGAAATAAGAAAACTGTTTTCTGCTAAATTCATATAAATTTTAGAAAAGACATTGTAACTTTTGAGATTCTTCCCGTTGCCTTCCAGTAATTTATAGGGACAGTGTCTTGATTGACATTGCTTTGTTTTCTTTTTTCCAGTGCTGCAGGCAGTACCACAACAACTCCAGTCAACAACACTCCATCCACCAAGACTCCTTCCACCACCACTCCATCGACTACAACTCCAACCACAACCACACCCACAACCACCACACCATACTCAATGACACCTTCCAACGGAGTCTTAGGAGGCATTGGCACAGGAATGGGTCCATCAGGAACAAACACAGACTTAGATGGTGGATTCAGACTCCAAGCAACCAGCTTGTTCAGTTGCATTATAGCCCTGATGGGCTCAAGTTTGATGCTTTTGTGGGGTTGAAGTGGATTCTGACGGCTGGTTTTGTGGGGTAATGGGGGTGTTGGCGACAGGATTGCAGCTGGATGTCAATTTGCAAATTGTGGGTATGCATGTGATTCTGCTGTTACTATAAAGACATGCCTAGCTAAGTCTTTGTTTGTTTCTTCCTCTCTTCTGAAAAAAAAAAAAGAAAAGATGGGATTTTTATTCCTTTTTGGGGTGGTATTGTGGTTGCTGCAGGAACAACTCTCTATATCTGTACCTTTTTTTGTTGTATTAATTTGTTGTAAATCTAGATTTAGCTCTAGAAAGGAGTAGTCTAGTTAATGATCTAGAGTTTGGCACCCACGTTGTAATCACTAATTAGTACTACTACAAAAACATAGCTTCTTTAGAATCTTTTCTTGTGTCACTTTGTGAGGCTGTCTTTTGTTCTCTGTTGGTGCTTTTGTTCCCTTCTTTTTCAAAGAAAATTCCAATGTGGAGTTGATTCTTCATTAGAACGACCACCTGACTAAATCATGGCCTCGGGTATATAGAACCGTTGGGTGCTTGTCTAGGGGTGTATTTACTTGATATGATGAGAAATACTTGAGGTCGAAGTTGATTAGAGCTTAGAGCTCTTAATTTGTTTAAAATTTGGTTAGCTCGAGCTGTTTCATTGCAAATTTGTTTAGAGTTTAGCTAAAACATGACTTGAACTCAATTATTTACATACTGAGCTTACAAAATTATTTAAATTTGAATCAAACACGAACAAATTATTATCAAACCAAACGCGGAGTAACAAGCTGTAGCACCATCTGGCAAGATAGAAGACATTACGGCCTCCGTTCTTACTCGGCTCACTTTTATGCATGATGAAAACGAACTCTTGATCTTATGAAAATGTCTTTCAGCGAAACCGGACTTTCGGTTCTTAACGATATTGCTATTCACCGGTCTTTTGATCTTGAGAGATACATCTCTATCTTGAACCATTTTCAATCATTAATGGTTGCAGTTAGCAAACGTTGATGTAGAACATTCTCAACAGTATCTCTATTTTAATATTTTAAAGAGTTAAAATATATTATTTAATTTTTATTTGTATATTAATTTTTTTTAAATTTGTGTATTAAAAAAAAAATATTAAAAAGTAAATATTTTATTAATAAAATAAATAAATAATATTAAAAAGTAAATAATAATTCTTTAAATTTAATAAAAAATTATATATTTATTAAAATTATTAACTATTTTATTAATAAAATATTAAAAAATGAATTAAATATAATAAAAATAAAATTAAGTTTAAAATTTAAAATAAATAATAAAATAAAATATTATATTTTGATAAAAAATTAACATCCATTTGGCCCTCATGGAGATCCAGAGTTGGTTAAAGATCTGCTTGTGGGCCATTAAGCTGGCTCGTAGGTTTTTACTGTTTGTTCATTTTTTTCCGACGGAATTACACGGTTCATCAACCAAAAAAATCAAAAATTTGAAACCCTTGAGCCCTAGATATAAATTACAGGTCAACTCTTATAGTTACACGCACCGGTCTTCTTAGTTCTAATATTTTGCGCATTTAGTTGTTTAATTTTAAGTAATAGTATTGGGGTGTTAGTCTCGAAAGAACCGAACCGAAATACCTGAAATCGGGATGGTTCGGGAATGTTCTTGGGACTTTCGGGAGGGATAAAACAGGACGGTTCCGACTCGGTTCTGGGAGATTTTTTTCCAACAAATTCAACTTATACTGTTGCGTCCCGAATTGAAGAGCCTGTCGTGACTGGAGTGAAGTGAGTGGAGGATTTGAAGAATTGGTCGCACTTGGAGCTTTCCGCTTCTTACTTGATTGATTCATCTAAGATAACATAAAAATAATAAGAAGAAAAATTGGTGAGCAACTAATGTAAAATCCCCGTTTAAAAGAGAATTTAAGAACAAAACCAATTGCCAAGTAAGTGCTTAAGGGTTAAGAACTTAATAGAAAATGACCTCTAATATGTCAACAAAGAAACATGCATCAATTTTGTATGGGTTATAAAACAAATAAGGACAAGAACACAAAAATACAAGTTTGTGAAGAACAGAAAACCAACCTGAGATTGTGGAGAGAGAAAGAGCGACTGGAGTGAAGAAAACCTATGTAGGGTTTGTGACTGGAGTGAAAATCTAAGTTTCTCTCTTTATGTGTGTGCGGCAGAGTAGTGAGATTGAGCGAGACGGCGAGGAGAGATGCGAGAAGCGAGAGAGTGAGACTGAGATTGAGCGGCAGGGAATGAGATTGAGCGGGGTGAGCAAACTGCAAAATTAGGGATTGTGAAATTGGGAATGGCCGAGGGAGTTAATTTGTGATTTTGTTCTCCTTTACCTTTAGTGCTTTGTTCATAAAAACGACCACGTCGTTTTAATGTTATGAATTTTGATCTAAACAATTTAACAAAATGTGGTTAATTTCTCCTTTTTTTTGTTTTTGACTTGAATTACACATATATCTCTTGTTCTTTATATCATTTTATTTTTTTAATTTTAATAATTTCTGTTATTATTATTTGTCTTCTCAATTCTCGAATATTCAAATTATTTTAATATTGTTAATATATGACAACTATGCATTGATAAAATATAGTATATTACTATACTTATAATATTGTGCGTAATAATTCTTCTTATTTTTATAGCAATTTTCACGATAATGCAAGTATAAATATACTACATTAGTTCGATGTATTCAAGCACACCTAAATTGGTTCAATATATATACTACATTGGTTCAACAATATATATACTACATTGGTTCAATGTATTCAAGTACACCTACGTTGGTTCAATATATATACTAAATTGGTTCAGTGTATACTATGTTGGTTCAATGTAACAACTATGAATACCTTGTACACCTATAAACACTTATATACACATTATAAGCATACCATGCAGTGAAAATAACAAAATTTGTTATAAAAGATACAATTGATTTTCCATATTTATTTAATGATGTATGTGTTGGAATTCAATACCACTTAATGACATTCATAAGCATACAACGCAGCGAAAATAACAAAATTTTTGTCTAGAATTCCACCAATGATCTATGCATATCAACATATATAATTAGGGTTAGAAGGTCTACCTTAGATCCAAAGCTCTTTTGTGTTCGATCGGATGAAATGTTGGTGTAGCTTTTTGTATAAACTCGAAACACCCTTTGTCTCACGTTGCCTTTATGCGAACGTGTCTAGAGGTATCCACACGAACAAACTTTCTTCCTTGGATTGGAGGAGTGTACTAGCACTCTTTTAGAATCTCTATTCTAAAAGCTCACAAATAATTTTTCTCTCTTTAAAAGTGGCACTCACTTATTCGGTCAAGCCTTAAATGAGAAGCAAAGTGTGCATCCTATTTATAGGCATATGAGAAGACCTAAATAGGTAGCACAAGGGAGTCAAATTAGCTCTCCCTTGCCCTCCAAGAATTCGGCCAACACACTAAACAAGGAAGAGTGTGTCAAATTCCTAACTAGTCACACTACGATTTGTCTATTCTTGTCCCACAAAAATAATCACTTCATAATTAATGTTGCCACATAGCCTTTATTGTCACCCTGTTACGGATGACGTTTGACTAAGTCAAAACATGCGATTCCTCATGTAAGAATTAATAGTGAGTTTCAGGCAAAGGAGTTAAACATCACCACTGCATGAAAACTTCTTTGTGACAACGATCCATGAAGAGCTTTCATAGCAGGCCAGTCCAATACATGTTCCCCCACATCTATCTATGTTCTAAGTTGATATTTTATATCCATAATCAGTAAAACGTGATTATCTACTTAGCAACATACTAATCTTAATTCATCATCATTCTCATAATAATGATCGATTAGGGACATTTAGAATAATATTCCTTTTATCCTTATGGTTTTACTATCAAGTCACGCACTTGATGACACAAGGAAGAATAAACTATTCATGAAATTTTATTTTCATAAAACAAATTATATTGGCTAGGGCACAAAACTAACAGTATGTCAAATACAAACATCGAGCCTTCCAAAAATTGAAGAAATTAAAAACATTCCTTTGGCTTTAGACCTGCAAGATAAACCAATGATAAATCAACATTTAATTCCTTGATTATGTTTTACTGATACAGGTGTTAGAAGTAAAACATTAGTAAGACAAAATACAAATATCATAAAAGCTAAAGAAGATAATCTAAATAATTATAAAATATTGGGAGAATATTTTAATGGAATAAAATTTGTTCCTGTAAATATACTCATAGATACAGGTGTCAATGGAAATTACATAAATCATAACTTATGTGATAAGTTACAACAATTTAAATTAGATGAGATACATCAATATACAAATTCCAATGGTGAAATATATGAAATAGATACAACAATTGAAACTAAGATAAAATTTGGAAATGAAATTATTCCAATAAGATTATTAATAGAAAATGAGAGATTTAACCAAACATTAGAAATAATGTTAGGACTAACATTTTTACAAAATGTAAAACCATATCAGATAACCTCATATAGATTAAAAATTATATTTAATAATAAAATAATATATATTCCAAAATGGCGATTCCCTATAGTATTTATATACCAATAGGAATAACTTATAAAGATTATCGAGCAGAATACTTTGTTGCTTATATTGATTATGGTGCAGACACATGTCTATGTAAATCTAAATATTTTCCTGACCAATATCACACTGATTTACCTTTAATTACTGGTAAAGATATTTCAAATAATACTATTAAAATGACTCGAGGTATAAGTCAACCAATAATCCTGACTGGTACATTTTTAATAAAATGTCCTCCATTTTATTTTTATACAACTGGAACAGATGTTTTACTTGGAAATAATTTTTTACAAAGATTTCCTAAAGTTACTTTTGATACACTATCCTATCTTATTATTTTTAAGACCTCTTGTAATCATACGATTTCCATAAAAAGACTCAAAACTGCTTATCCTAAGCCCACTCCTATTCAATTCAAACCTCGCACAGCCCAACGTGGTGTAGGTTATACAGAAAATCGATTTTTTCTAAAGGAAACCCACTTTTAAAATATCAGATTTGTTTAACGAAAACAGAAGAAGAAATTAATTGTATTAAAAATTTATTAGAAAAATGTTATACAGAAAATCCATTAGCCTTTTGGAATAAAAACCAACTATATGCCAAAATTGAGCTAAAAGATAAAGATAAAATTATCAGAATAAAGCCCATAAGATATAATGAAACAGACTAAAAAGAATTTAAAATCCAAATAAAAGAATTATTAGATGGAAAATTAATTCAAAATAGTCAATCTCCTCATAGTTCACCGACCTTTATGGTTCGCAATCATGCTGAACAGGTAAGGGGAAAAGCTCGAATGGTAATTAATTATAAAAAACTAAATGATAATACTATATTTGATGGATATTTTCTACCTCATAAGGAAAGTCTAATAAATAGGACTCGAAATAAGAAAATATTTTCTAAATTTGATTGTAAAAGTGGATTCTGGCAGATTAAAATGCATCGAGATAGTTTTCCTTTAACTGCATTTTCGACCCCACAAGGTCAATACGAGTGGCTGGTAATGCCATTTGGATTAAAAAATGCTCCTCAAATATTTCAGAGGAAAATGCATAATATTTTTAAAGACTACGATTTTATATTTGTTTATATCGATGATGTCTTGATATTATCTAATGATATATCTTCTCATATAAAACAACTTGATATTTTTATAGATTTATGCATAAAAAATGGTCTTGGTCTATTTAAAAAGAAGACAAAATTAATACAAGAAAAAATTGAATTTTTAGGAATGAATATAGATAGTAAAGGTATAGAACTACAAAGTCATATAATAGAAAAAATTGCACAATTCCCAGATAAATTATTAGATAAAAAAATAAGTACAGAGTTTTTTAGGGATACTCACCTATGTATCTAATTTCATCAAAGATTTATCTAAATTAAGAAAACCTTTTCAAGATTTACTTAAAAAAGATAAAATTTTCAGTTTTAATTCAGAACTAGAAAATAAAATTAGAAATATTAAAGAACTTTGTAAAGATTTGCCTAAATTACAATTATCCAATGATCATGATGATTTAATATTAGAAACTGGTGCTTCAGAATTATACTGGAGTGGTATATTAAAAAAGATAGAATATGGTAATGATCATAATAAAATTAGTAAACAAGTTTGTAGATATTGTTCAAGAACATTTTTATACTGAAACAAGATATCATATTAATGAAAAAGAACTTTTGTCGGTATTAAAGAGCTGTCAAAAATTTTACTATTTCTTATTACCTAAGAAATTTTTACTTCAGACTGATAATACTCAAGTAAAAACATTTATTAATAATAATCTTCCTAGCAAACCTGAATATAAAAGATTGATAAGATGACAAACTATATTATCTAAATATTTATTCGATATTGAAATTATAAAATTTGACAAAAATGTTTTAGCAAATTTCTTGACCAGGGATGGACGAGATGAAAGAAACCATCTTAAAATATTTAGTAGATATGAATACAGAGATTCAAAAAATTAAAGGAGCTGAAGACCTAATTGATATCTCTCGATTCCCCAGCTTGGAGAAAAAGATTGCAAACCTCCTTGAGCGAGAAGCTCAGCTAATAAAAATTCATATTAAGAATTTTGAAGAATCCCAAGATGAGTTAAAAGAATATCTCGATATTAAATTAGAAAAAAAAAATCCTTCCTTTATGGAAAAAGGGAAAAAGATAGCAGGTCCTCAGGATCAAAGTGAGTCCTCTTCAGAAATATCTCAACCAGATATTTCATTAAGACCACAGACTCTTCAAAAGAATACTGTTACATTTCCTATACTAATCCCTATTGAGCAACAGATGACCTAAGAGGAACAACATATCAAACAAATGATAGAACTATTTTCACGCACCAATACGGATACAAGGTATATTGAATTTTTTGGGATTTATCCCAGATAAATTACTTACAAGATTCCTCTCCTCAGGAGATCAGATACTGGTACAATTTTGGAGCTCTCAACTCCATTTATTTATCCAGTCCAGATTTTAATGAAGTTTCATTACTCCCACAATGGATAAAAGATGGTGTAAAAAATAATCCCACCATTACTCCAAATGATATTTTGGTCCTCAAATTCTTATCTGCAGGACCAGATTACCATAATGAAGAAATATATCCAGCATACCATTTCATACAAATGGGTAAAGTTAAATCATTTTCGATAGCTGTATCCCAACAACGAAAAGATTTTGTTACATATTCTGAAAAAGATATCCATTATCATAGAGCGATTGGAATACAAATTGTTTTACAGGGATTAGAAGTTATATTCAAGAAAGGATTCTGAACCTACGGTGGAAAAAAGATACATTCATCAGTAATGATCTCACCAGCAAAGATTGCTCCACTATCAGCCCATAATTTCATCAGAACAAAGATAAGGCTCTTGGAACGAGGAATAATAAAGTCCAACCCAGAGGCCCTATATATATATATATATATATAAATTCTCAGTATTAGTTTCGGTTCTTCGGTTCGGGACATGGTACATTTATTGCCTAAGATCTAGAACCGTCCCAAATAAAAATTTCGAAAAGACTCGGTTCGGGAAAAGTCAAGGTCCACGATTTTTTTCGATTCAAGTCCTTTTCGGTTCGAATATTTGATTTGGTATGGAAATCTATAGTACCAGTGAGCAGCCCTACGTGCATATGTGTTGTATCTTTATTCAAACGCATGGGCCCACATATATGCTATTTATATTCTATATAGATTTTTTTATTGTAATTTCTTTAAAGATATTTATTAGGTACTTTTTTTAATTGGTTTTAATTTTTGTTTTAGTTTTATATACATGATATTTATAAAAAATAAAAGTGAATATTTTATTTTAGACAACCGAGATCTACATTTTTGAGTTTTTGTTCTATGGTTTTCTATAGTTTTTTTTTAAATTTTATTAAATATATTGATTATGTGTTGTTTTTTGTTGGTTTAGTTTTTGTTTTATTTTTTTTTCAACTAAAAAATCATTCCATACGTAAAAAAAATGAAATCAAACAAGTGAGAGTTAATTGAAAAAAAAACTCAAAACAAAATGAAAGTAATGTGCCATTTTTTGGTGGTTTAGTTTTTTTTTTTAATTTTGTTTTTGACTAAAAAATATGCCATATATAAAAAAGAAATGAAATCAAACAATTGAAGGTTCATTTAAAAAAAAGAAAACATACTCAAAACAAAATAAAATGTAATAAAAACAAAATATAAACAATCTTTAAATAAAGAAAGCAACATAACAAAAAACCAAACAAAAACAAGATCCTAACAAAGCATAAATATCGTAAGTTTTGTAATAAAAAAAAATGGCATCATGTAATTTTCGTAAGAACAACTTATAATTTAATTTTTTAGCTGTCGATTTTTTTTATTTTTTTTCCTGTAAGGATAAAATTAGTCCTTTTTGTTTGGACCAATTTGACCCAACTTAGGCTACAAAGTTTTTTGGTTTTTTTTTACATATATAACCTACCAAACTAAAACATATTCAATAAATGACCATTTCAAAATTTTATCTAAATATGCCCATAAATTATTGAAATATTTTCTGAAAATAGCCACCCAAAACGTGGATGACCTAAATCTCCTAAAAAATAGGAGTTGCAACTTTTTGAAATTGGATTTAAAGGAAACTGTAGAATCACATTTATTAAGATATTATTTTGATTGATTAATCCCAAAATCAAGGGAGACTTGAATTGATAATAATCAGATTTGAAAAAATCCTAACAAATACATATCAACACATT
>CAODLS010906780.1:0-11173 GCA_948243855.1 Flueggea neowawraea | reverse complement strand
TCCGAAAGAAAACACGAGAGCTTTTCTAGCCATCTCCAAGTCGATACCACGAGCCTGAAAGTAGAAGAGTTGACTTTCTTCTAGATCACTAATGGCAGCACCATGGGAGCACTTTACGTCATCCGCAATAATTTGAAGATTGGGTTTGACATTTACAGTTGCACTTGGTTCAAGAAGAAGACTCCTTGTTAATTGTCCCGCATCTGTCTGCTGAGCAAATCTGCAGAACAGAGGGCAAAGATATAAATGAAACGGATATGTTATTTAAATAAATTAATTATGCTGTGATAAGCCTGAATAGGATCAAAAGAGAAACCAGTGAAAATTAACAAATTTCCTACTCCTATCAGTTTGTAACACTGGACAATTCCAGATCACTGCATTTGGGTAAAATTAGTTAACAAATTCCTTTTATGGTTGCTGCAAGGAAGCAAATTTTATAGTTTTTTTTTCTTACTTGGCATATAAGAGATGTAGGAAAATTCAGACAGGTACTGTATTTATTTCATATCCATGATGGCACTATCTATTTTATTACTTACAACATACACATTCTAATTACCAATCAAGGTCATCAAAGACACCATACATATACCTTGCTAGGATGCTTATAATATTAGTTCTAATGAAGAAACTTCCGTAAAACTTAAGTAATTTTACATGATGTTTCTAGAGCTAAAAAGGAAATCAGAAAATGCATATGCAGCAATTCCTGTAAACAAAATTTTCAGAGGTACAAGAATCTGAACCGTAGGCAACATTTTATGCATACCAATGGTGTGACATTATCATATAGCAGGAACAGTTGAAACATTTCAACAAGATACAATAGACATTACCTGTTGACCTTTATGTTCCCATCAAAGATAGCTTGACCTTGTGAATGAGCAACTATACATTTGTGAAGTTGCCGAGAATATGCTCTTGGATGGTCCAAGATTAACTGACTATGTAGATCTTGCGTTTGATTGCTGCAGGAAAAATGGAAGGTTGATAATTCTGTTGTTGTATCTGGGCCGAACTGTTGAATGCTAAGATTGTGTCTGCTCAATTTTCCTCCAGTGCTTACCTCCACAAGTTCATAGGAACTAGCTGTTTCCTGAAAATGGTGAACTAGAAGTTTTTAGGGGGGTGGGGGAACCTTAAAAATCAAAGTGCATATATATATATATATATATATATATATATTTTGACAGCAAAGTGCGCATATATTTGACAAACAGCCATAGTTTTCCTGTTTTCACTAGGTTGGCATTACATACTGAGCAACAAGTCATAAACACTAGTCACGCAACAAGTCATAAACACTAGTCTCATTTATGTCAAACCAAATATCAAACCAACAAAATATACAGTGCGAATAATTTATTTCTCATTACTAATCCCATGTTTCAAATCAATCCTGAGAGCAGAAATGAAGAACAAAACGAGGGAGCAATAACTCTCATTTGAAAAGAGGAAATCAAAACATATTTTCCAAGTTAGAAAATTTGTAAAGAAACAGGAGAAAAATGAACTATGCTATTACTTTGGTATTGTTTCTAAGTGGGAGATTAGTACTCAGTAGAACACTATCCATTTTGAAAACACGATGTTGGCTATCAAGTTGGCAATGGAAGGCCGTGCAGCAGGTTGCTACCTACATCAATACATCAGGCTGAGTGAAATACAACAAGACCTTGTGTGCAAGCTATGTAAAATAGAATAGGAGCTTGAGTATCATATGTCGAAATTTTAAGTTTGTTTTCAGTTATTTCATTGATAAACAATTCTCATACAAATCTCAAATCTGATATTTTGATCCCATGTCATGCTCCTCCCTGTTCTATTATCTACAAAATTAAGTATTGCTAGCTTTCTGTCTCTAGTAATAACTTTCATCTGTCATGCTCCTGCTCGTTCTTTCACATTTTGCCCTATTTATTTTCTCCGTTTGTTTCCTATTTGCAGTTCTGATCTCTTGAGAAATTTTGTCAGTCAGACCTTCTCGTCCTATTTCTCTCAAATCTCGCTGATATAGACACATCACTGATACAGCTTCCATTTTCTGCTCGACAAAAAACCTCAGCACTTGCTCTGTGTACGTCAGTACCTACCCATGGAGTCAGTTTTCTTTTGCTTTATATCACTCTGCATGCTTCTCAATACTGTGTTTGCCAAGTCAGCACCTGAAACTACTTGTCACAAACCTACCTGGCTTTAATGGAACCTTCCCCTCCAAACATTATTAAGGGTGAGTGACCTTTTCTTGCAGTATGTATATACTTCATTGTACATAATGCATGAAGATTGATAGACTTTTTGGGATCTTGGTTCACAGGTAAGTGACTTTAAAAGTAATCCCTCCAAAACAAAAATTATTTTACTACTTCATTGTATTAGAAATAAACCCAGCAAAGGATCCTGTCATGTTATGGCTAAATGGCGGACCAGGTTGCTCTAGCCTTGACAGGTTTATCTACGAATATGGTATTTTCCTTTCTCCTTGAAATCTATCAATTTTCTATTGTAGTAATAACATGAAATGAATTTTATGAACTGATTTTGATATATTCTTTGCTCATTACAACAATTTCAGGGATATTTCTATTGCTGAAATTCCTCAGGGTTCAATCAACTTTCAAACTGGGAGTCAACAGTTCCATTGCCTAAGTTGCATCTTAATCCCTATAGTTGGTCCAATGTGTATTTCACAACTTTTTGTCCTTTGAATTCTCCTTTTAATCTCAGCTCAACTTGTTTGATTGTCCATAATTTCATACTTGCAAATTTCAGTTCTCCAAACCAGCTGGTGCTGGTTTCTCTAACTCAAAAAACACCAGTGCATATACAACTGAAGACAAACCAACTACCCCAGATAAACACAAATTTCTTCAGATTTTTTAACGACATCAAAGTGAGACTTAAATTCAGCAAGCCAGAAACATAATATAGGAAGATTGAAACACATTTTAAAATATGCATCTACGTTTTATACGCAGTGGTTTGTTGTCTATTCTATTGGTATTCCACATTATCACTCAAAGGAAAGACCATTAATGTGCATTTTCCCTTTTAGAGATATTCTCATCATCTAGTTTCAACTAATCCCTATCTACATGCAATGTCGCAGAAAGACAATTATATTTGGTGAATCAATATACTGATGTACACAAAGCATTTTATATTCCAACCAGTCCACTAATACAACTTGAAGCATCAAAATTCACAATTTGAGAAGCCCAAAATCCAAGCTCAGTAAGTTCAGGAATACAAAGTTAATAGACATGGGGGAAAAAAAAGAACAAAAAACAACAGAAAGAACTAACCTGGCGCACTGAAGTCCACTTGATATGGGCAGAATTTAATGACTGACTCTGTACATAAGAATGCTTGACCTTTGCTCCTTCCCCAATCACCATTTCCAGCACTGAATTAGCCCAATAATAACTCTCACCACTTCCTTCTTTATTTACAAACTCCTCAACAATCTCAACTTCTCCTCCTTCCTCCACCACTACAAACACCCTTGGATTAGAAAGTGGAAGCCTTTTAGATTCCTTGTCTCCTCCCTCGACCGAAACATATTGTAAATGGATTGGATTATCCACTCTAACCCCAGCAGGAACGTAAATGACAGCCATATCAGGAGCACCCAATCCATTAATAGACCAAAACAAATCACCCAACCGAAAATCATTGACAAGTTCGAATACCCTTTTGGGAACTCTATCTATGTAGTCACTTAAAACACTACCTACATAAACCCCATCAGGCAAATTTGACAAATTTGACAACGAATTCAACAAAAACCCATCACCAATAACAAGATTGGGCACATAGGCATCTTCCGAAACACCAATTTCCAACTGTGGAGGTTCAGAAACAGGTTGGACTCGAGAACCCTTAATCAAAGAAGTGTCAGTGAACCTAAAGGCCTCATCTTTACGAGAAGGCCAAGGAGTGGAGAGGAGGGCTTCAGAGGAAGAGTCTCTGAGTTTCTGAAGAGACAAAGAAGATGAAACTGAGTCCTCAATAGTGTCAGCTAGCTGGAGAACAAAAGGATCAGAGAAACTGGCTTGCGGGATTACAGCGGATGCGGTGATAGAGAGATTGGTTTTTGTGGGCTTGGGTCTTGGTTTGAGTTTACGACAGAACTTTATTGAAGATGGGGTGTGAATTTGCGTTGTAAATGCAAAGGTAGACATGGAACAATAAAAACAAAATCAAAGAAAAAAAAAAGATTGAAACTCACCTACGGAGTGCGGAGGAGAATAGGAAAGGCTGACCGTAACGACAAAACGGAGAGTAAGAGAAGAGACTGAAGGTGATGGAATGAGGAGCGGCGCCGGCGACGGTGAGAGATGACGACTAACAGACGAAGGAGAGAGCGTGGAGTTGGGTCTGGGTGGGAGCGGGACGAACCGATGGTTAAATGGTTCTCTTTGTGTGAGCCTGCTTTGCTGGAGTCGAACCATACTTTTGTTCTTTTTTGGCGGCTTTGAGCCTTTGAGAGTCATGACTGTTTTTGTGTAAAACAATTTCTGACCATTTAACAAAACAACTACAAAATTTTGAAGAGTTGAATTATAGAATATAAGTTTTATTTATATCAAAATTTTACTTTAAAATAAAGAATGTTTTTAGAGATGCTCTTAGATATTTAAAATTGATCTTAATAATAGACTTAAAAAGTTATGAATTTAGCCATCATAACACTTATAAATATCAGGACCTAAAAAAATTATTTTGAACACTTTTATCCTATTTTTTAATTTTAAATTATTATAATTATTAGATAATTAATTAAAAAAATTATTTTTAAATAAATTTAAAATTATTCAGATAATTATTTATTTAATTCAATAAGTATTTATCTTTATTTATATTTAATAATATTTGTTACAAAAATATTTATCTCTATTAAATTAACTAATTAATATCTTAGACAAAAGTGGGTGGTTGAGTTAGTCTAAACTCCACACCCATAACTTGAAGTCTTAGGTTTAAAGCCCAGCAGGAAGGGATGAAATTTAAGGGTAGTATAGGATTTACTTTGTATACCAATTCAAAAAAAATAATATTTTAGACATTGAATTTAAAATTTTTTAAATAAATATTTATTTCTATTCGTATTTAACAATATATGACACTAAAAATATTTATCTTTTTTAGCATAATTATTTTTTTTCTTTTATCAATAAATTTAAATTAAACAATTATGATTAGGATAAAAAAAATTTTGAATATTGTTATTGTGTAGTATATCTCTTTTATTATGGATATCTATAATAGTAATATTTTATTTTACACTTAAAAATTGTGCATACATATAACATAGTAATATCATTATATGTAATATATTAAAAAATATATTCAACTTATCAAAAAATTAAGCACATTCGATTAAGTTTTTTATTTGCATAATTTTATTTTATTTTCTTATTCTAGGCTATAAAAATTGATTATCAAAATTTAAAAATAATATATTTATATTAATAAATAATTAAATTATAAATAAAAAGATCTAAAAAACGTGCAATGTACGTACACAGAATGCTTGTTAATTTACAAAAAAGGTATTATAAAAAAAAATATATTAGAGCCTATTTTATCACAAACATCTCCACTCCATTTATAGCCTTCTTCCTTGTTCACTAGACTTGGTAAGTGGGTTCCGACCGTCGTCAATATTTTCTTATATAAGTTTTGTCGTCTGGACTAGAGTCGATTATTTTTGGTGTTCTTTAGAAGTTGAAGAAAATTGGCTTTGTTGTTTATCCTTTACACCATGTTTGAATTGAAGGAATATAAAAGAACGTAATTAAAATTGTTATAATTTTCAATGTGTTGGTGGTTTCAGTAGTGATGAAAAGTTGACGGGAAATGTGATTTCCAAAACATGGTGCGCTGGTATAATTAAAAATCTACCAAAGTCTTTTCATAACAAACTTTTAAAAATACAAAGTTTTCTTTTTTAATACAATTAACACAATTATTATACAATTTCACAATACAACACAAGATACAACATTCCGAACTCATTGCAGTTATCCCTTTTACTTCTTGTTGGAATTAATGAGATTATTGTTAAAATGTAATTTTAGATTAGTTAATGTTAATCGAGCCAACTTTATCTGAGAAATGTGAATGTTTAGGTAAGAAGATATTGTGATCCATAATGTCAGATGTACTTTTTTTGTTGTCGAGCCTCAACCTAACACAGAGAGGCATTAATGTAAGCACCCATTTTCAGCATACTGCCACTTTGAAACCGGGTGGCCAAGCCACGCCTTGAGGTAATCACTGGTTAGATGTACTTATTTATGATATAGGAAAGTAACATGTCTTAATAAATAGGAGGTGTTGGACAGTAGTGCATAGTAGAATGCGTGTTTCAAAAAATTTGTGTTTTGTTTCCGTTGAAAAGGAAGGAAGACATGAAGAAAAAGAGGAAGGAAAATTTATGGAAATTCCATATTTGATCTTGTTCTGTTTCTAGGTTCTTTGTTGAAATATTTTCTAGTTTATTTTCTTCTTTTCTTCCTTCATCTCCAACACTTCTCTATTCAACTCACACACTTATGAGCTGTTAAAATCTATTCTTTCACTTGAGCAACGCTTGTTCACCACCCACATAGACTTATAGTCTATTTTTTTTACCATCACCGCCATATTTATGACACCATGGTATTTTATTCTACCATCATCATGGCAATCATTTAGTGAGTGCTCGAATAACATAACTGTTTAGATCATGACACTCATTTTAGTGAGTGCTCCATAATATGGTTTGCCTCTCATTTTAATGTTTACACACAACAAGACTTGTTGTAGACTTCTTTTTTTTTTTTCATATCTATACTCTCTTTTCTATTGTTTTAAAATTTTGTATCACACTATGAGTAAAGGGTAATTTACAAATTCACGGAGTCAGAATCACATTTTATGGATTCGTATAGTCCACTTTTAATATTTTGACAAAATTTTTAAAATTACACGCCTACACCCACAAGCTTATAAATTACATTTTTATGGACTAGGTTTGAAATTATTTAAAATTTGTTTAAATTCTGCTCATTTTTTAGACTTGTTCATATGATGTTTATATATTGTTTAGATTTTGTTTTTCTTGTTTTAAAACTTGAATGTTGTTTATATATTGTTGATATCTTGTTTATATGTTTTTCTGTACGGTCAAGTTCGGAATTGTTTAAAATTTGTTCATTTTTTCGAACTTGTTTAAAACTTATTTATATATTATTTATATGTTGTTTAAATCTTGTTTCTTATTTTAAAACTTGAATGTTGTTTATATATTATTGATATCTTATTTATATGTTGTTTATATGTTGAAAATAACATATAAACAAAATGTCAATAACATATAAACAATATAGCAATAACATATAAAAAATATAAATTTGTTTATATATTATTTTAAACATATAAATAAGATATAAATAAAATATCAATAATATATAACAATATTCAAATAATATATAAACAATAAATAATATATAAATAACATACTCTCTGTCGTCTCAATGCATAGGATTCCTGAAAGTCATAAAAATTAAAACGCAATCCAACGTTTACTATCCCGTTAATTTCTTGTTTTCGCCACTTTGTTAATTTAACGACCCAGTTAAGAATAAATCCCTCTAAGAAAAATAAATACTCCATAAAGTCTAAAGAGACTTTGGCAGTAGATTTTATCTATAGTAAAGCAAACAACGAACTGCTAGATAATACAACCATTTTATTATTGATGAGTTGCTAGAACCAAAATACAACCATTTTATTTCTTAGCAACGTTGGTGTAAATGTCAAAATGTAAGCAAATGTGTACTAGAAATGTTATTGTGAGTTGAATTATATGTATTATATCTTGATTGATAGTCTTCAATGTAATGGTTTAGACTTCATTTTTTATATTGTAATGTCATACTCCTACATCGCCTAGGAGTCGAGGCTAATGGTCGTTTATAAGCACATTTCTCCCTCAAACCATTGAGGCACCTTTTCATAGACAAAATCGTGAGGGCCCACGAGCCCAAATCGAACAATACCTCAGTGAATGGGCTTAGCGTGCGATTGTCGAGGAACGTAGTCCACAAAAATAATTCACGTCATCTATGGAAAGCTGAACAAAAGGCTTTGCGTGTCAACGCTCGAGAAGAAATTTGTCGCCAGAATCTACAACATTCACCATAGTGCAAACACCCTCCCACCAAGTTGGACACCATGAGAAAGGGACGAGAGGAGTTGGTGCTAGAGTTGGAGCGGAAGCATCGGAAACCACCATCCCTAATGTTCCAATCACCGGCCACAAGACGTTGAGGAAGTAGAACAAGGAGAACCAAAGAGCTCTAGGGAAGATGGCGGCCTTGTTTAGCAATTTTGTAATACCCAAGCTATTTCAGTTAAGATTCCTGTAGCTTTCGAATCGAGCCCAATTTGATCTTGGATAATTGGAGTTTGGATTGATAGAGGTTTGGTGTTTGTGATGACGATTTATGTGGAATAATGGTTAACGGATTTATTTTTGAGGTTTTAGGTGTTGTGGAGCCCTCATAATGATCCAGGACAAGTTTGGAGATGAAAAATATCAAGTGTGTGGGCTGGAGTGTTGACAATGTACATTGGAGGCAAGTAAGACGCGCGTTATCTGGATTTTGACGATCAACATATGTTGATATTGCAAGACGTACGTTGCTCAAATGTAAGACATGCGTTGGGTTCAAATAACATATGTTGTGCCTTTGTTTTTCAGATTCGATGCCACTGGAAGCTTGACAACGTACATTGTGGGTTGAAGACGTACGTTGTGATCATGTGTGACGTACGTTGAGCCATAAAATGAAGTACGTTGCTTGGTTATTTCAGTGAACAGTGCGTTTCGATCTGCAACGTCGTTTAAAACCTCAAAAAACCCAACCATTTGTCCGTCACTCTCATTTTTCACACTCTCTCACTCTCATATCAATTCTCTCTCTTTCTCCTTGCTTTCCTAATATTCCTGAGCATCTATAGATGTAAGATTTCAGTTCCAATCTCTTCTTTTTATCCATTTTATGCATTTAATCTTGATATTTCATTTTGGTCGAATTTGATTGGGTTTGAGATTTTGGATGATTTTGATGAAATGGATGCTTGAGGTTGCTAGAATATGTTATATAGGACTTAGATTAACAAGAATCAAGCTTTGAATCAAGAGATTTGATTAGTTTTTTGTGGAACTTGGGTTAGATTCGGTTTTAATGCAATTTTTTGAAAATTTGAGTTGTTTTTGAGCAACTAATTGTACATTCACGTTCCTGAGGTCGATATTGATAAATGTAAATGTTCGGAATCGATTTTTATCAGTTGAATTGGAATTTGGACTATTTTGGTAATTTGCCATGGGGACTGAAAACGATATTGTGCATTTTAGGGAAATTGGATTTAGTATATTTAGAGAGTTAACTTATATATTTTTGAAATTTTGAAGACTTAATTATGATTTTGGAGCACTAGTGACTCAATATTAAATTGGGAATATTTTGGGGACTGAATCATAAGTTTTTAGAGTTCGAGGACTAAAATGTAATTTTACGTCGGAGTTAGATTTTTGACTTTTATGTTGGATCTTCATTCGAAATCAGGATTATAGAATTATGGGAGAGTCTGAGTCTACATCTGCATTTTCAATCATTTTGGTACCGCTACAGTACCAGCGTCGTATCTTTGATTCTGCTTTGATAATTGTTTTAACTTCATATTCGGGTCAGCGAGGTTAGCTAGGTGGAGCTTGACTAGGCCATTCAGCTTGGATTTCCAGGTGAGTGGAATGGCAGTTTCAGACACATAGGCTGTGTTTTCCAAAGCTATATTATCTTTGTTGTGTCAGAACCTTTGTATGTAATCTAGAATTTCTAAAGGATCGAAATCCTAAAATTGGCTTACATGGTTAATCTACTCTAGAATTTATTACGATTTTGTAATAATTGTTTGTTTGGAGTTTTGATGGTTTTTGAAATAAATATTATTTTTTGATATTTATTATGGTTTCGGTAATAAGCCTTCCGTTTTGGATTTGAAGATATTCTTTATCTAGAAAATATTCTGTCTAGATTTAAGAATATGTTTTTTGAAATATGTGTTTTATTTTTTTTTTGGAATAAATACTCTGTTTAGTTCTTTGAAATATTTTCGCTAATAAACGTTTCGGTTGAACGTTTGATACATTTGGTGAATAATATGCATGTTCGGCATAGTGCTTATTTTGATATTTTTAAATAAATATTTGCATACGTTTTTGGTAAATATTTCAATATGTGACACATTTGTTACTGGGGTAAACGTAACCTTTGGTATATCAATGTGAAAGCTCAGTTACCAGGGTAGGTGGTAGCACTCAGTTACCATGGTAGGTGGTAACCCGTATGTCTAGTTAACACACGTGACTATATGTTTTAGTGGCGGAGGTTCACATATGTTTCTAGTGGTGGGGGTCCACATATGTTTCTAGTGGCAGAGTCCACGTATGATCCTGATTTTGATATCAGTCCTATGTCAGATTGTTGGTTTTGATATATTTTGTTAGGGCATAATAATAATCTCAGTGAGTCCGTATTATTGTTCATTTTCACATAATATATTATATTGTAGTCTGATGGGGTATATCTTGCTGGAGCAAGTGGACTGCAATACTCGCGGATGTGCTTAGATCAGTTTTTATAAGGTATAGTCTTGAGACCCTTAGGGTTGACAAAGAGTACTATTTTGAGCCCCTAAGGTTGTCGACTGTTAGCCCTTTTGAGTCAAGTACCATTTGGACTCCTAAGGTTACTAGTTTATTTGATCTGATCTAGTCAACGCAGTATTAATATAACACGAGTGTATGATCAGTGATTATTAGCTCTGTTTGTCATCTGACATGATGTTTTCATGGCATGATTAATGATTTTGACAGTGTTTTCATTTTTGGGTAAAATGATTAATTTGCATGGAAGTGTTTTAATAGTTTTGTTCTTCTTTGATTTATGATCTTTGGTCATGTTAACCTTTTGGTATTTTTTTTCTCTGAAAAATATTTTGGAAAAATCAAAGTGATCTTTGGTAAATATTTTTTTAAAAGGAAATATTTTGGCTATTTTAGATTTTGGAAATTAATGCTTTTATTTAATTTATTCTTTCAGACGATTTGGTG
>CAODLS010906514.1:0-18806 GCA_948243855.1 Flueggea neowawraea | reverse complement strand
CCACTGTTACACAAAAGATTAGATATCTCCCATGCAGATGAAACGAGCTGTGAGTAACTGAAGCTCTTCTGCTCTGCTCTGATAGCAATGCTATCACCAGCCACAGACCCTTTCTTATATACTGCTTTCACCACCTCCATTGAGCTACCAGAAGCTGCAAAACACATTAAAATAGTAATTGATCCAACATCTATTGACATTCACCATTATATTCTCACCGAAAATGAGATTCTCTACCACTCGCACTGTCCGGAAAAAAAATGTAATCAATGAGAAAAAATAAATAACTCAAATCCTTTCGGCTTGAAGCACAAAACTTTCGTAAGTTCAATATTTTGAGCATCATGAATCAAACACTGAAATTCAGCTGATTTTTCAAATCAAGACTCTAACTTTCTGCATTCACAACCATAATTGAAATAAATCAAAACAATGATCACCGGCTAGACATTTCATCGAACAGAGAAAACCCAGATGATAACAAACCAAAAAGAACGAATCTTTACAACATCCAAACACGGCACAACCAAAATCCAAACAAGAAAAAGAGAGAGAGAGTTACGAGCACACTTATTGTAAGATTGAACAGAGCAGAAGCGGAAGTTATGGGTAGGAAGAGAGGAGGAAGGAGGAGATTTGAAAAGCGTAAAAAGTGGGTGGGGAGTTTGAGGTTGATGTCGCAGACATGACCGACAGATGGTAGAGGAGGTGGTGCAATAAGTGTTAATGAGGTGTTTGTTGAAAGCTTTAAATGAGGAGCACATTTGGATGATGGTGTTGGTATCGTCAAAACCAAGAAAAAATGGGTATTTAATGGTCGTAGTTTAGTTGGGCAGCTTCGGTTTTTATTCAATTCGACATGTGTGTGTGTGTGTGAGTGTTAGGAGAAGCTGTTGGTGTAATGGGTCGTCTTCTTCCGTTAGATGCTTCACTGACAATGACAGTTATTATAGTTCTGTGACTGACTGGGAAGGGCCCAGGATTCCGTGTGTAACTTTTCAACTACCTGTAGTCTTACAAAATTGAAAGAACGAATGGTCGTTCTTTATGAATGTCCTTGCGTTTGCTTTTTCCTTAGGAAAGAACGACTGGTCGTTGTTGCACCTAAACTAGTTCCATCAGCTCTCTCATGAACAGCTAAGATTTTACGAGATTTTGATTCGTTACCTTCTTGTTCAAAAGTACACTGACAACAGACTATGCCGTGTTTGGATTGTCTCAAAACATGAATTTCACCAAGCACACATACAAAGCATTCTTAGCAAGCATACAAACTCAACATTACGTGGAAAGTGCATAATCATATACAAAAATCAAGCATATATAGTTTTCATTAGTACTGATATTTGATCATTGTTTAATTCCAACAACTACAAGTCATCTAGCAATTCTTCCACACGGAAGCTAATCATTGTTTAAGCCATCTCTTCCACCAGGAAGCAGTAATGGGTTGTGAGGGAGGAGGGGTGAGAATATCCAGCATAGCTTCCTTTCTCTGGGAGTGAGTGGAACTCCTATAACAAGATTCAGAGCCATGATGTGCACATTCGTCTTTTGCCTGTCTGTTATATGCCCATATTCCTCCCGCTGCTCCTGCAATTCACTCCTACACCCCAAAAATCAATCAAACCAAACTTCAACACTGAATTAAGGATGGTAATTGGTGGATTATATGGTAAACTCACTGGTGATAACCACAAAGCTGCAGTCTGCAAAGCGAACTGAGTTGGCTCGTGAGACTCCATATTTAAATACTTAAAGAACTAAACATCTGGACAGAATTTATTCCAACGACATACCGCACTTTTTTAGACGACAGACAGCACGGTAGTCTGTCTAAAAAGAATTTCTTTGGAAAGGAACAGCCTTTCTGTTATATATTCTTGTTATTTTATGGATGAACAGAAGTACAAAATTGTTCGCTCAAATCTAAATGAGTTAAATATAGAAAAATATTTAAATAACAAGTGATTTAATAAAATAAAATTACTGTGTTACGCATCGTAAGATGATGAAACCATTAGCCAAAGAAGAAAAAATTCAAGAATTATGGCAAAGAACAACATCAATCAATAGAACAAATGTGGAGGCATCTCAAAGCCTACAAATGTTCAAAGCAAACAATGAATCATGAAATAGTAAAAATGCTCAAACATAAATCAAACAACAAAGAACGAAACATGGTCATGGTAAATGCCATGAAAAGGCCATGACTGTAGCAATAACCACAACCATGGAGACTTCAAGTGTTGACACTGCTGAACTGGGTTGTGGCGATGAAGCAGATTGATCAGGTGGGTTTGCAATAGAGGGTGGAGAATGGTGTGATCCGTGGTGGTGACTTCCCATCACTTCAACAACCAAACGCTGGCCTTTCTTGCAGTGGTTACTGCTTCCACTAATAAAGTAGAAAGGACCAGGCCTGTCGAGATTGAACACACTCTTGCCATTGTTGAAGGCAGAGATTGGATGGCTTGCATTGCAGTGGTAGTAACCCCATTTGTCCACTTCAATCACAGAGTCGTTCTCGTATTCAAAAGCTGCAATCAAAAAGCGAAAATTTGAGAATACTAATTGTGTGACTAAACAATACGATAACAAATAATTACAAAACTTACAGAGAGAGTCTCCGACATGGAATCTGTTCCTCTGAGCCCACTGACTGTAGAAAGCAGGGGTGTTGTGGCCTGGTTCTTGCCAACCCAACTCGTCACCCACTTTGATCACTCTTGCTGCATCAATGATAACATTGATGGATGCCAGAATGATGAAGCAAATAGAGAAGTAGAGGGATGATTTTGCCATGTTAAAGGGTGGTGCTTGAGAATTCAGGAGTGTAGGAGAAGATTATGGTGCAAAGGGAGTGAGAATGAGAAATGAGGTAGACGTATATACGCAGTTGTTGAAGATAGTGGACGGTTTTTGAGGGAGGAAATCGTAGTAGAATTTACGGTTAGTGGTAGTTCTTGGAGTGGTTAAACGTGTATTGAAGTGGGATTGAAATTTGGCGTTGAATTCGAACTTCCTGTTTGGACATCATTCGATATCCATAACCGATTGATCGTCTAAGTAGCAATGTGGTATTCTTTTCTTTGCTACCTCAATCGAAACGGTAAGTCGTCAAGACTTTATACATGTTATTTACTACGAACGCTGAGCAACCAACGACATATCGTCTGTTTTGACTGACTTTTTATGGGACCTGTAGTTGAGCAACTCCAATTTATTTTACCGGATTAAATAAATTATAATGTTACAACAGCCCACAAACTAGAAATTGCAGGATTCCTGCAAGGTCAGAACTGAATCAAATACCTACAAAAATCAGTATGACTCTGAACTAATTCCTGGTGTTGCTGCCAAACAAAAATGGGGTTGAAGCAATTGACCCATTTTGTGCAATGTCTGATCACTTTGAAAACTCGACACTACTCTCTGTTGATGAACTTCCTGCCATCATCATTCACAGGGAATATAGCTTCATATATATAGCAACTTCGTCTTCAACCAAGAAGCAAGTACACTTCATTTCCAGTTTTCTTGCCATCTCACTCATTGCTCCCTATTTTGGCTTCACTCTGCTTCATCATGACTTGTTCAAATTCCACCCTTTTTGCGGCCCTGAAGTAAACTATACTTGGGGGCATGGGCTTGATACAGCCATGCATCTCAACTAGCTGAAAGAATTCTTGTTTGGTCAGACTTTTCTTCTGTACAAGCTCGTCAACGACGGCATCTATTAGCTTTCTGTTTACCTGCAGAATCTGATGTAGAAAACAAAAAATTTTAATGCAAAACGTACTTGTGTGCTGAAGTTTTGGATAACTCTTTGGGTCAGATCATAAGGAGTACCTCTTTTGCATGCTCGTAACACAAGTTTACAATCCGCAATGCCTCCAGATCAATTTCCTAAAAGTTAGCAAATAATCCGTTATATGCAAAAATTCACTTAATGGAAATACATGTATCTAGCTCCCATGCTGTGTTTAAATTACCCTGTTGACACAGAAGAACAGACCTTTGCCTATATAACCGTGAAAATCTTACATTATATCAGCCAGATAGTTCTAAAAACATGCATGCCCGGTCCCCATCATGTTTTAAATCAAGTTTATTCAAGATTTTACTTCGCAGAAATAGCAAAGCAGACCACAGCCTATGCAACCACGAGTTAGTTACAGTGTGGAGAGAACCTATATAAACATGAATCTTACATTACACTGCCGAGGGAATTTTAAGAAGAGTACGGCAACTTTACTGAAAAGCATTAGGATTGGTAACACATACATTAATTCGATCTGCAACCCAAAAGTCTGACAAACCATGATGTTTCTCAGAAAGACCACCAAGGACATAGGTTCGTGCTGCTGACCTAACATTATCTGCAGTTTCAGCTCATATTGTACTCAACTGGATGTCAACAAGCATTAAGGCAAATCTTAGCACATTGATTTATAGAACTCAATCTAAAAAGAATAATAACCACAAAGTGCAAGACCCAATCAATGTCTTGTTACCTGACCCTCGCCATACCAAAGCTCATCGGCTGCACGTGGTGCTAGTTGGACAGTGATATGATCCAGAAGAGACTGCCGACTGCATGTACAAGTAAATCAAAAGATTGGAAAAGAAACAAACATAAATATTTGGCAAATTCAAGAAACAAGGAAATTTTGAAGATACTCCGATAACTTAGAAAAACAAGGGGCTCCAGAAAACAATTCTTCATGACAAAAATTATCTTACGAGTCCTGGCCTACTTATCAGAAAAAAAGAAAGTCCTTGTCTTCCGTTGCTTAAAGATTGAAAGTAACATCGATGAAGATTCTTTATAAGATTGAGAATTTTTGACCCGTTCTTTCTAAAAGAGGTTTCGCCACTTCCATTTTTTGACAATCCTCAGATTTTTTTCCTTTTAAAAAGGGAAACGAGCATTGGAAATTATCTTTTGGATTATCAAGGTTTTTTAGCTCATTGGATTATCAAGGATTAAACAAAACAAATAGAAGTTGTCGTTGCATGTTCTATATTAAAAACATGTTACTACACTTGGGTCTTTTGTGCTGTATTGGGACATGCAATTATGCCAATAATAGGCTAGGATATATAAATTATATTATAATATTACTAACCATGATAATTTCTTTATGTTGGTCTTGACCGACTTAACATTAGCGTTGGGAAGTGGGACTCATTAAGAATGGTGCCTCCTAATTTTTTTATTTTATGCCTCGATGGGATTTATTAACTAATTCCTTAAATGATAAAAGAGGTCATTGTTATAAGTCAGAGTATGATTTGTATATCCCTTTATAGAAGAATTTTATTGTGTGATAAGTGCTGTTATGTTTTGACCATCTTTAGACAATAAATATCAACAAATTAGGAAGGGTTAACAGTGTTGTACCTGAGCATTCCTTCCCTAAATTTAACACGATCCATCTTCATCCGAACATAACCGAGTTCCCTGCCTGCTCTTGGAGAAATTGTGACCTGTTCCACCACCAACGAAAACAATAAATAATCAGTCAACTCAAAGCATTATTGTGTGATACCATTTTAAAATTTTAATAGTGTCAATTTTTCATTTTCCAAAGTACATAAGCAAAAACAGAGGCAGTTCTGAAAAGAGGAGGATATCAAAGAACAAACTATTGCAACAACTACATATAATTGGGCTCCACAATCGCAATCTACACATGACAATTCACAATTAATGCTTTTTCTCAAGAGATTCTTGACGAATCAATAAGTATAGCTTGGTTTCAGGAACCCAGTTGCTCAAGAGGTTCTGCTTTTTCTCATAATCAATAATGAAGTTTATCATTACAAACAACATTTCAATATCTTACTTTTATCAGAAACAGGAAAATATGCATAGATGGATTACACAGTTATATTTAAGCATTTACAGGGTGAGATCTAGAATTCTATAGAAAAGAGTAAAAAGACCATACGAATTCTATATTTTTGAGATCAGGAAAGTTCACAGCTACTACAGCCATAGCTGCTTCATTGATAGCTACTTGCTTCCATGTCTCAGGACTCCTTTCCTTTCTGTCTAGCATTCCTCTCTCCTCTATTTGTGCAGCTTGTAACAAGTCATCAGTTGTGATCTACTCAGATGCAAAAGATCTTCTTTAAAATTTTACTACTGGACAGGTAATTTACCACACCACAATCAAATTATAAGAGAAAATAATTTATATATAATCACAAGAGATTTTGAACAAATGAGTAACATCTGCAACATTGAAACAAATTAAATGTAGCTTTAGTCAGTATGAATCTTGGGACAACACAAAACAACGCATCAAGTTTTTAAGTACTTTCAAATTTCTAATTATCCTTTAACTGCTTTTTGGCCACTTTGGTCTGTTAACTAAAATCACAGCAGCAAAAGATGAAAAATAACACAGTTTGCAATACATAGTACTTCATTCCTTCCATCACGCATCATATTAATAGCAGCAACTTCAATTATATTTGCTAGCTCAGCACCAACCATGCCATCAGTCATGCTAGCTACTGCCATGTAGTCCACATCATCTGCCATAGGCTTCTTACGACCATGAACCTATCAACAATGAAACATTCAAATTGGAAAACAAAAGCCAATGAGTCCTCATTGACCTGGCAATGCTGCAAAAATATTATACTTCTCCTCTTCCTTCAAACCCATCCAAGCACACCAAGAGCTGGTTTTCATGAAGAAAATGACTACAGTTGATGAAAAATATGTCTAAAAACAAATTGGTTCCTTGTTTTACAAATTAGTTCCTTGTTGAACTGCAAAAGCAACAAATGAAATAAATTTCACAAATAAGTGTCCAACATTATCTTTTTAAATTGGTCTAATATGATAACTGAAGTCATAAAAAGGAAAGAAGTGATCAACTTAGAAATAAATATTAACCATATTTAAGCCTTATGCAGACCCTAGAAGGAAAGAACAGAACAGCTAAAGATAAAAAGTTTTACATTTTCCTTTGCTTCTTGGTAAAGTGATCGGACACAAGAAGCACCAAATCCAACATATATTTCCACAAACTGGGAGGCAGAAATGGAGAAGAAGTTCACACCTGCCTCACCAGCCACAGCTTTTGCTAATAAGGTCTTCCCTACCCCTGGGGGGCCACAGAGAAGTATGCCACCTGATTGACATACCAGCTTAAGCCACGTCATTAAAAGGTAATCAAGTTCAAATACTTTTGCTAAATTTGCACCAGTAATGTCTAACTCACAATGTTAACAACTATGGATTAAAGATCTGAAATTAGATAGCTTATTATCTAATAAATAGAAATATACAGAGCGTAAAAGAGGTCAAACCGCAAAATTCCGAAGTTCAATTATATGAGCATTGCCTCTTCATTTTTCTGCTTAAAGTGCATAACACAGAGTATGCTTTCATAAGACTGTCCTCTAAGGCTAGTACGGTGTAAGAAAAAGCTTAATCAAATACACAGTTGCCATATTGTCCCCTTTTCCTCATTGTGCGATATGACTCACACAAGGAAACCTATATGCATGCCTCAAATCTGAATGTCATCAATTTGCAGATATTAATAAAATGCATTCTAATCATACTTCTACAAGTGAAATGAGGCATCAAATAAACCAAGTAAAACTTTAACTGAAAGAACCAAGAACCAAAAGAAACTAGATAAGCTATAATCTTACCTGGTATCTTCACACCTCTCCTCCGGTACATCTCCCCATGAGTGAAAAACTTCACAATTTCCTCAAGTTCAAGTCGAATCTTCCTAAGCCCTGCAACATCTGAGAACTTGACATCCACACCCCTCTCTAAATACTGCGTCAATCTCGTATTGTGTGCACGCCTAACACGTGCCCCTGACTTCATGAACTGCATGGCTATCTTCAAGTATGCATTCTGTTCCCCTTTCCCTTGCTCATTCTCTTCTTCCTCCCCTCCCTCAATTCCCGTCATCTCGTTCTCCAGCTCCCTCATTAACAGCTCCTTAAGAGCCGCCATCACAATAGATTATATCGTTCAACAAAATGCCCAAACACCCAATCAGAGCTATGCAACGGATTCAAACACCTAAGAAACCACAAACATGACCGATAATTAATGACTAAAAACCCTTGACAAGAACTAATCAGCAACAAAAACAGGTCAATCAAAAAATTTGTTCGATTCCGATCAGACGAAACCCTAGAAACGTAAACTTCAATCGAGGAATAAACAAAGAAGAAGTAGAAGCGATTGATTATTACCTTCGATTTGGTGTTCTCTCTGTAACGTGACTGGTTCTCGAGGTATTCAAAAAAGAGAGGTAGATCGATGGCGTCTCAGTTGTCATATTGGAACAGGATAGGGTCGGCGATATAAAGTCGGGGGCGAAGGGGGTGGGGGTACAGGGGTACCCCGGCCGCCGGTCGATCCGCCATTGCGAAGAGAGGACGAGGATGATGGCGACGCCGATCGTCGTCGAGGGAGTAGAGAGGCTGGGGAGAGAGAGTGTCGAAAGTGAAAGAGAGAGAAAAAGGAGGTATAATCTGTGTTGAGGGAGAAAGTCATTGGGTCATGATTCTATGTTTCATTTACAATGAAACCATTTAGAGATCAGTAGCTAAAAATTGTTGTATGACAATCTAATAGTCTGAAATCATTTTTTTAAAACTCTGAGTACCGTGACTCAGAGTCACGTTAGAAAGAGCCATAAATCAATCAGTTGAGCTTCAAAATAACTCAGGAAGTACAACATATCTTCCTACTTCCTGAGTTAATCACTTTCTTCTTGGAAGATTTTTACAGAAAAGTGTATCAAACAGATTAATCTACAACTTTCCGGTGCAACTTCCCCCACACGAAATCGGGATTCTCTAACAGTTTTCTCTTCATATATAATTTTCGAATTGGTGAAATCACTTCCATTTTCTTTTCTCGTTAAAGTTGATGCGATCATGGCCATCAAGCATACATACAAAATAGATAGACCAGATTGGCAAGGAGATCCATGCGTGCCAAGAGATCTTTCATGGAGCGGATTAAACTGTACCACTCACAACAATACTCAAAGAATTACATCTGTGTTAGTACTTGCTCCATGTTTCCCTCTAAAATTTTTATTGTCATCACCGGGCAGATGAATATATATCTGATTGGCAATACCTTATTTGAGAGCAGGAACCTCGGCTCAAGCGCATTGTCTGGTGTGATAATTTCAGAATTTTCCAACCTCAAAGCACTTCAGTCCTTGTAAGTATGAATCTTGTTGTGATATAATTTCTCTAGTAATACTTGTATCTCTGAGTGCCGATGTTCTGTAATATTAAACATGTGATTGGGTTGTTCTTCTTTGTTCTCAGAGATTTGTCAAACAATGAACTCAATGGAACGGTTCCGGAATTTTTAGCGGAGCTGCCAAATTTAGTTACCCTGTAAGTTGGCTGATTTTGATGTTCCCATATCAAAATATTTGACTGCAAAATACTTCTATACAATTCAATTAAATTCTTTGCAGAAATTTATCGGGGAACCAACTGACACGCCCATTGCCTCATTCACTGATTGAGAAGTCTAGAAATGGAAAATTGAACTTGAGGTTTGATCATCTTCAACATCTAGAAATTTTCTCGTTGATAATTTACTAATTCCATAAATTCTGGTTGACATTGTTTTTTTAGCCTAAATTGCTCTTGAAAGGAAAATTGAACAAAAATAATGATTAGTTTATATACTTCATTATTACTGCTTATATTAACATCATCAGTTATAAAATAAGTTACTCAATGTGACGTTAATTATAAGATTTTCGAATCATGCAGCTTTGACAAAAGACCAAAACCTGGTTCGACGAGTTCATCTAAGAAGCATAAACGAAATTTCTTCATTCCACTGCTGGTCTCAATCATATCAATTTTGGAGTTTCTAAACTTGGTCATTTTGGCCATCTTTTGGAGAGTGACAAGACATGGAGGTAGCTTTTTTCTGTATTTTCTGTGCTGTTCAATTAACTGCTGTCCATATTGGATCTTTTAAATCTGCAGCATTAAATGGAATCTTAAAGACTTCTTCAAAGATGCTTTGCTTCTTTCATTATATAAGACGGTTGTTTTTTTTTTAATCAGTGATATAAGATGGTTGTTTATTGAATAAATAATATAATTGTTGATATGAAAACAGAAAACCAACATATATCATTATATCGTATAAATTTGTGTACGTTGAGATTTTTTCTTTGCCTTTTTAATTGCTAATATGTTTAACTTTCTGCCTCCTTTGTGTAGTGGCTGGACCAGGAAATGCTTCACCTTCGATATCAAAAAACAGGTCCTTCACATACTCTGAGATTGTTAAGATGACTGATAATTTCGCAAACATTATTGGAGAAGGAGGATTTGGAAAAGTTTATCTAGGCGAGATGAATGACGGCCCTCAAGTTGCTGTTAAGCTGCTGTCTCAGTCCTCAAAGCAAGGCCTTAAGGAATTTTTATCAGAGGTTAGATGAGTGTAGCCAGAGCAGTTGGACATGATTACACCAGAGATGGATGCATTGATCAGTTTATTTTCATATACTATATTATAAGTTCTTTGAAAAAAATTGCAGGTGGAACTCTTAATCAAGGTTCATCACAGAAACTTGGTGTCCCTTATTGGTTACTGTGACGATGGTGGCAACATGGAACTTGTTTATGAATACATGGAGAATGGAAACTTGAGGGAACTTTTATCTGGTGCTCACAACACAAGAAAGTTTCCTAGCTTTTAAGTTTATAACACTTGCATAATATACTGCGAAAACATGCATCCATAAATATTGTACTATAATTTTGCAGTTCTGAATATGAATCCATGTCATGTTACCATTTGATGCAGATAAAAGCTCATATGTTTTAAACTGGAGAGAGAGACTTCAAATTGCAGTAGATGCAGCGCAGGGTAAAATTACACAAAACATTTTCTTTCCATTCTGCACTTTTTTTTTCTTAAACCCTAAGGTCAGGATTAATGTCTTCATAATACAGGTTTAGAATATCTGCACAATGGTTGCAAGCCACCAATAGTCCACAAAGATTTAAAAACTTCCAACATCCTGTTGAATGAACACTTGGTAGCCAAAATATCAGACTTTGGGATGTCTAGCGTTTATGCAACAGACAAAGACACTCATGTGTCAACAAATCCTGCTGGAACAGTTGGATATGTTGATCCTGAGTAAGTGCTTAAACTTTTCCAAATTGAATGAAAATTTTGACTTTCTTGTATTGATTATATTACTTTCAGCCTTCAAGTCAACTTAAGCTTTTCAACTAGCAGAATATCTTATTGAACAGGTTTTACATAACCGGAAACTTGAACAAAAAGAGTGATGTTTACAGCTTTGGAATTATTTTATTTGAGCTAGTAACGGGCCAACCTGTTGCAATAAGAGGCGAAGATTTCAGCACTCACATAGTTCAATGGATTACTCCGATGATTACAAACGGTGATATCCAGAGTATCGTTGATCAAAGATTAGAAGGAGAATTCAACACTAATTCTGCTTGGAAAGTTGTGGAGATCGCCATGTCCTGCATACCAACAACTGCAGTACGAAGGCCGGACATGGGTCATATATCGGTAGAGTTAAAACAATGGTTGGCTATGGAGATGGCTTCAGGAGTAAGTCAAACAATAAGGAGCAGCATCACAAGATCAAGCAGTGCATTAGAAATGAGTTTCATTGATGTTGACGCACAAGTTAACCCCCGAGTTAGGTGATTGAAGAACTCCTCCAACGTAAACCTTTCAGAAATCCACTTTCCACAATGAATTTTCCCACTTCTCTACAGCCATGTGTCAAAATAAAAAATTTCCAATGTCAGTTCTAAAACAGTTTGCTATAAATAGACCTTTTCTTCTTGTTGTTGTTAAGTTTGGCTCGGATTGCAAGGTTTTAGTCTCTCTTTTTTCAGTGATATGCTACGCTACGCCACGGTCAAGCAAACTGCGTCGGTTACTCCTATGATTTCCAAATATTACGAGGCAGTTGGCATTACCACATTCCAACGTATGATGGTAAATTTGCGGAAATGTGGAACACGATCAGGTTCAAATTTCAATCTTCATGTATCATGCTAATTGCCAACGTTGTGTTTATGGGTGAGGTCATTTTATAAAATGGCGCCGTTTAAGGTTGAAACTATACGAAACGACGTAGTTTCGCTCTTTTTGCAGAAAAACAGTTTGCCTCCTCAAATATGTTTTATCTTACATTATACAATTGTTCCTCAGCTATGTAAAGGCTTTCCGCTGTTGGCTTAGACGTGAGTGTCTTCCAATGAAACGCGAAGTCTTTTTTTTCCTTTTCTTTTATGGCCGAAGAATGAAACACCAAGTCGAAGGGCATTGACTTGTCAACTGCTTTTAGATAAATATTTTATTTTACTTTCCTTCTCCTTAAATATTTGTGTTGCCCCTTTTGGTTTTATTTATTTATTTTTTTCATTTCAACATTTTGTACCCTAAATCTACTTTTAATTTATCTTTTTGTGAACATACTGTTGAACACTAAACCAGAAGACGTTGAGGACTAGGTGATGAAGAGCTTTCATGGACCAACTTATATAATATCTCGGGTCCAGCAGAATCTAAGTCGAGCCCATTTTTCCTTCTTTCATTTTTTGTTTTCTTTTGTCTGTTGCCAGAATTTGTTGCAGATAATTTTTCATATGTTTTTCTTTACAAGAATGTTCTCGCTGTCAAAGTTGTGCCATTCCTTGGAATCAAGGAATTGGTTACAACGTCTCTTGTACTGGCTGCCTATTTATAGGCCTTACTGTTCAATAAGAAATACAACTTAAAATGCTTATTTTTTAATCTTTGTCATGGTATAATAATAGTTCTATGCCTTTATTTCATAGCTTCCTTTTTCGTGCTTCTACTACCTTTAATATATGTCGCTGTGTCACTTTCTTGCTGCCATTATCAGGCCTTCTTTTTAAACTAAATATGTGTTTTTCTATGTTTTTTATTAACAGGAATTACAGCCTCTCTTTTTTTTTTCCTACTTTACATGGCTTCTTTTTTTTTTTTTGCCCAATAAGACGTCTTCTACTTGGTTGTTTAGGATTGAAGGAAGTTTATGCCACCTAAAACCTAAATATATATACAGTAATTCACGGTATTAATTTTGCAATTTGAATTAATTAATTGTTTCTACTTAATATATATAATGGATAATTTAGACATTGTCTTTTTTAGTTTTCCACTTAGATAGTTACTTTCCTTTGTCTATAAGCTGATTTCTAAAATATTGGCTAATAGATTATCTATAGTGGCTTCAAAAATTATCTCTTATCCTCAATTTGGCTTTGTCAGTGGTAGACATATTGAGCACTGTATAGCAGCAGCATCTGAAGGAGCCAACATCCTGCACAAAAAATTTAGACAGGGACATATGGCTTTTAAGATTGACGTTCATAAAGCATTTGACTTTATGAACTGGCAATTCTTACTGGAAGTTCTTCGTTGTTTTGGGTTCTCCTCTACTTTTGTTCAATTGGTTCACAGAATTCTACAATCAGCTCGGCTCTCGATAATTGTGAATGGTTCAGCTAAAGGGTATTTCTCTTGTAGCAAGGGAGTTAGACAGGGGATCCTTTATCTCCATTTTGTTTTGCTTGGATGAGGATTTTTGATAATTGTGAATTTTGGTTGTTTTTGGTGGTATTTATTGTGTGTTAATGTTTTATTTCATGCGTGTTAATGTGTGAATTAGTAGGTTGTAGGAGTTATTTGTAGAATCAATGTGTGTCTTTATGATGTTTTAAGTTATTGCTCATTTTTATTGTGTTTCATTGTGATTTTTAATTGGTCAATAAGTGGATTTTGAAGGTTACTTGTGTATTGAATGACATTTGGTGTAGGTGACATATCTTAAAGAGGTAATTTAAAGATGAAATTGATGTGCACAAATTTTGTCCCAAATGAGATAAACATCTCAACTGTGAGTAAAAGAAAGACTGATGCAGCGTCTCGACTGAGACATTGTCTCAACTGAGAGGAACTGAGCAGCTGGCAAGGACGGTTTCTGCTTTGGAAAACTGAAGGGTGACTTATTTGTAACTTCCCTAAGGTGCACTAAAATTTATTCAATGTGGCAATTTAGAAGGACACCTTAGAAAAAGGCTATAAAACCCCCTCTTTTGGAAGAAGATGGGATCATCCTACACACCATAACAAGACACAACACCACAACACATCACTTCCATTCAAAGTGAAGAAGAGCAAGAGGAAGCTCCCAAAGGCGAGAGGAAGACTTCAAGCGACAACATAGAGTTCTTCTTCCTCCTATCTTGTTATTATTTTACTTGATTGATTTGGTTATTGTTATTGTTTTGTTGTTAATTGCTTCTATGGATAGCTAAACTATTTAAGAGGAATTAACTCTTGAAGCATTTCTTTTATGTTGATCTTTAGGGCTAAATATTAAGTTTTTTGATGTTCATTGAATTTACTTGTTCTGATTGTAATTGAGAAATTAAATTAGATTATTTGTGTTATTTGTGCAATGAGAATTGTAGCATAATAGACCTATAAACATCGGGTTAGTTAAGAATCAGTGAGAGATTGTGATGATTAACTAACAGCTTAAAGTATTCCTTAATGTGTTAATTGGTGTAACCTAAGTTCGAATTGGTAATTAAGATATTATAATTTCACTCTTGTTATCTAATTTGATAGTTAGTTATTGCTTGAGAGAGGATAACTAATATTATTGGATATCTAGAGCCTTAGTATCATTAGACCCAATTGAGAGACTAAAGGGAAATGTGGATAGTGTTAATTTCTAGATTGTGAAATTGATTGTTGTTCAAAGCCTTAGTTAAATTTTTGTTTATATTTGTTGTTTTTCTTTATTTAAGTTATTGTTTAATTTGTATTCTCTCAAACAAACTCAAACTAAATTGATTAGTGGATAAATTCATAGTCCTTATGAGAACGATATTTTATTACTATTTGACAACCGTGCACTTGCGGCTCAACATAATCCAACACCTTCCACTCTAAAAGTCTCTCTTCCACTGCTCATTCAATGAGTCAATATCCTTGAAAATTGCTTGTTTTGCCTTAAGAGCTAGATGACTTTTTTTCCCGAGGAGGTTCACGGGCAAAGAAATCATCCCATCAGATATTTGACCAAGCCTCTCACAGAACCTTGTAACAGATCCTTGATTTTCGATCCCTATAAACAACCTGCATATACAAGTGATAATTCATGTAAGTTTTGTTATAATCATGTGGGGTTTATTATATGCATATCTTGTGTAATTGAAAATGACATAAACAAAAATAATAAATAAAAAAACTATGTCGTGTCTTAATCATGTAGTTAATAATCGTGTAATCGTATTAAAATTAATTACCACTCATACATGCAAACCAATGCACATATGCAATGTTTGGCTAGGAAATAAACCGTCACAACATCTCTGCCTTCCCAATACATCCGCAGATGTTGCTTTGTGGCAGAATCCATGATCGAAATAAAATTTTCAAGGGCACCAGGTCCTAGATTAGGAGAAAGCGGTTTATGGGTTGTGACGGCGATCTCACTAGCGTTGCCACTTCTGGGTGAACCAAAGATATCGTCTATGGATCGAGGCCACCATGATCTAACAAGCTTGTTCTTGTTCAAGAAAAGGAATTTGTTTCCTTCAGGGCCGCTGAAAATCGCCATGGTTTCTCCGAACAATGAAGTCTTGAAAACCTCGGAGGAGTATTTCTTGACTCTTCCAAGCACAAATCTCTCGGGGACTCCATTCTTGCTTGTGGAAATTATGTCCAGTATTTCCCCTATGAGTGGAAGACCTGTGTTGCCTGGTGGAGGTTTTAGTGATTCCTGTCCATTTTTTCCATATTTCAATAACATAGGAAAACAATAAAGAGGAAATAAAATGGAGAAAGTGAAAGAGAATAATAGTGGTAGCAAGTAGAGGTCTATGTCCATGGCTACTGCGACATGAAAAATTGGTTTGAATCTTTTAGCACAAAAATGGCCAATATATAGCAGACTCCAAGATTCGTAATTGAAATAAATATACACATCTTTAATGCTTGTCTACATTTGGAGTATGTGTAAGACATTTGACCAACACTAACAACCGCCTCATATAGTAACACACTAAAAACAATATTTTTTTATTTAATGAAATGAGTAACATAATTATTATACGATAATATTAATATGAATTTAATTTTAATTATGTTTATACAATATATATAATCAGTGACGAAATTAGAAAATTTATAAAGTGGAGCCTATATATTAAATAATTAAATTTAAAAATAAGTAATAATAAAATTTTGATTTCATTTTTTAATTATAAAAATAAAAAAAAAATTGATCATACGTGTTATGCAAATATAATGACTACCCCACAACATTTTGATCTGACTTTTTTTTTTCCTGCTTACTTGACCGTTGCATAAAAGTCTAATTTTACTTGTGTTAATCTTTTAGCAAAGAAAATTGTAACAATAACAAGGTTTTTTACTTTTAGGGAACATGCGGCGTCGCTCCGATTTCTTGGGATAGTAACTCTCCTTCATTCGCACGTCTCCCTGATTGTCGTCTGTCACGGCCGGCACGCCCGCTCGTTCTGCTCCAACAAATCAGGACTGTTATATTGGTATCTCTGAGCTATTTGCAATCAAATGTGGCCATCAAAACACCCAAGTTTTGACATTGGCTCCGAACTCTACTCCTGTACCGATTGCACCAAGCCCTTCCTTTGCTACCATTGTTAAGGGCTTCACTACAACTTTACCCTCTTCCTCAATCGCCCCAGAAAACAAAGGTGGATTCATTGCTATTCCGGTTAATGAGGATGTTGTTGAACTAAGGCTGGTTCACATTTAGATCCTCTTACGTTTTTATGATGAACAAAAATTGATAATTATGCTAGCAAAGTACAATGTTCAATGAGATGGCCAAATGATACAATTATTGGAGTAAAACATGTGTCACTTGAGTAAAACAAGTTCCAAAGGCAAGGTTGGCCGAACCACTCTAAATAATTGGTGTTCATCTTTTATCTATTCCTTGAACAACTCCATCAAAGCAAGACTGAAATCCACCCAAGAAGTGGTATCAGAGCAGTCTCCATCCTAGAATGCTTAAAAACCTTGGAGAAAGATCAACGTTAACAAAAATGGAGTTCGGTCATTCCTCTGCATTTCAAGCCGATGCTTCCCTCACTCAACCACCTCTCTTTGACGATTCCAACTACCTCGTATGGAATAATCCTATGACAGTTTTTATCAAGGCACACAATATTGAGCTTTGGATGGTAATTTCCCTTGGGCCCCATATTATTAAAAATCAAGATGGATCCTTGAAAAGTGAGCAACAGTATACCAACGCCGATTTTAAGAAGGATCCTTAGAAGGGTTTCAAATTGTGGAAGTGCTCAAGAAATCTGAAAGTTCTTAGAGGTAATTTATGAAGGAACTTCTCAAGTCAAGGAAACCAAGATAAATCTTCTCCAATATGAGTTCGAACTCTTCAGCATCAAAGAAGGTAAGCCCATCACAATTCTATTGATAAATTTGCAAAAAATACAAATGGACTAAAAACATTGGAGAAGAAGGTGGAAGAGCATGACAAAGTGAAAAAGGTGATTCGATCTTTGCCAAAATCTTGGGATTCACAAGTCACAGCTATATTGGAAACCAAGGACCTCAACACAATGGACTAAAATGCTCTCATTGGTTCTCTCATAAATTATGAGATCATTCTAAAATCGAGGGGGAGAATTCCAAAGGAAGAGAAAGCATTGAAGGCTCAAACTCGTATTCAAAGTGAAGAAGAAAGTGGACAAGAATCAAGCTTAGGAGATGAGGAAGATGAAGAACTATAGTACTACTCCAAAATGCTCTCCAAATACAAAAGCTTGATGAGGAACAAGATGAGGAAAGGAGAAAGGCAATAAAGAACGAAAGAAAGAAAGAAAGAAAGAAATAAAGAAAGAAGAAGAAGAAAAAGAAGAAGAAGAAGAAAAAGAAGAAGAAGAATAAGAAGAAGAAGAAAAAGAAGAAGGAGAAGAAGAAGGAGGAGGAGGAGGAGGAGGAGGAGGAAGAGGAGAAGAAGAAGAAGAAGAAAAAGAAGAAGAAGAAGAAGAAGAAGAAGAAGAAGAAGAAGAAGAAGAAGAAGAAGAAGAAGAAGAAAGAGAAGGAGAAGAAGAAGAAGAAGAGCAGGGGGAGGAGGAGGATAGATAATAACTCTTCTTCAAGTTATGATGAAGATGATCGATCCACATAAATATGCTTAATGGCACATTAGGTATTTCTTACTCATATTTTTTTTCTTTTCTTTTTTGTGCCCTTTAAATTTTCCTTTACTATGTTTATTTGCATTGTTTTGGAGATTACGATGACTTTGTTGTGTAATATGTATGGTTTTGAAATAGATAGGGGGAGATAATTTCTTTTTGATAAATGCATAAATTGATTTTGAAAGGGGGAGTAAAAACTTGTTATTGTAAAATTTTTCGATGATTACAAAAAGGGGGAGAGGAGTATTGAATGAATATGGATTATTTTTGCATGTTTCTAACCTTTTGACAAGGATAAAATCCTTGATCAGATTTTTTGTTCTTGATGTAGTATTCAAATTCATGAAGGTTTTGTTACCATAAAAAAATGGGAAATTATTGAACCAAAAGAGGTTCACATTTGGATCCTCTTGTGTTTTGATGGTGAATAAACTTGGGAAGGAAAGAAATGCCAAAAGACAAAATTTTAAGATTTACTTGAGTGGGAAACATAGTTACTCGAGTAAGTTCAAGTT
>CAODLS010906458.1:0-15617 GCA_948243855.1 Flueggea neowawraea | reverse complement strand
TGTTCTCTAACAAGTATCTATGTACTCTGATTGATATCTCATATCCTATGATCCGCAAAACATGATCATCTCAAAAGGTACATACTAGTCTTCATTCATTGCCATTCACATGACAATGATTGACTAGGGATATTTAGAATAGCGTTCTTTTAGGGATTAAGGTTTTACTATCCAAATCATATTTGATAACTTAATCAGAACCACTATTCACGGATAATTCATCTAATTAAATATGCACAGAAATAAAAAACAGGATGAAAAATACCTCATACATATATATCAAATATAAAGGGTTTCGAAAACAATATGCTTGGGGCTAGGGCTTACACTAACAGAATTTTACTCACTGCAATAAGAAATTGTCATTATTAATTATGATAATCCAAAAATGAATGATTGGCATAAATCGTCACAAATTTTTTTAGTTGTTTTAGTGGTCGTTGTGGTAGAAAATCAGAGGGATGAGAGGAAGATGCTTTGATATGGGTTTTGTCAAGTGGTTTTCTTTTTCAATGGATTTTCAGTGGTGGTGGCGGAGGATCCTTTCATCTTCTTTGATTTAGCCAAAGATGTTTGATTTGACGCCATAGCAAGGCGCTTGATTTTTAATTTCGATTCTTGGAGCTAAATTCTGGGTTTTGAGTTTCTTAAGAAAAAAATCGACGAATTTGTGTATAAGCTACGAAATGAGGAATTAAGAAATTAGAGAGAGAGAGATGAGAGAGAAAGGTAGAGAGAGTGAGAGAGAAAGGCAGAAAGTGAGAGGAAAAATAGAGAGGTGGTTTTAAGTCTTTGGTTGGCGAGAAAGTGAGGGAAAGTAAGGGATAGATGAGAGAGAAAGTAGAGAAGGAGAGGGAGAGAAAATAAAAAAAAAGAATAAAAGGGTAATTTTGTTATTAAAATCTTAAAATAAGTAGGCCTTATGTACCGTGTTATATTTGCTGACGTAACACATTAAATTTTACTAAAGGTGATAGAGATAAGGATCAAAGTGACTATTTTAAAATTTATAGGGATCGAGAAAAATAATACACCAAAATTTAGAGACTGCCATAGATTTCCTCCTTCCATTTTTCCCACTGAAGTAATAAACTTTCTCGGATGAAACAACTATAAATATGTTGTTGGCAGCATATTTTACCCCACGACCTTATATTACATTACATAGTCCAGTGGTGTTTTATCACTTTCTTCCTTTAATTCCCAATCCTCTTTTAACTTTCTCTCTTCGTTCTTTTTTGTTTTCAAGTTCTCCAATGCACTCTTTTCTTCATTAATAAAATCACATTCATTGTGTTTTGTGAATTGTTGTACAAGGAGTAAAGAACCATTGACAAGTTAAATCCCTTCCTTGTTTGCAATTGTCTAAGATGAGGTTAGATTGAGTCATTTTAGTTTAAAAAAATTGCAAATTCCGTGACACGCTCGTGATCAAAGAAAAGGGCATCATTGTTCTCCCTTTGCCAAAAAAAATAAGGAAACAATATCTATCTCATTTAACTTCTTTTAATAGTTGAGATGTAGCCAAGTAATCACAATTTAATCTAATGGATAAAATGTGCTAGGTCATTAAAATAAGTCAGCCAGTTCATCTTAAGCAATTTTTCTTAAGCCAAGCAGCATTTATGTTTTGAAACTTAAAAACACAACTGATGTCGTTTTGTACATTGTCACAAGGACTTATCGAAAGACTCTCTCTCTCTTCTGCTTGTATTTTTTTCTATTTTATATAACCACCGCATTTGTTTGTTTTTGAAGGAAAACCAAAAAACAAAATGAAATTGAAAAAGATGGTGCATTCAAATTATTTGAATGTGTTGGAAAAAGGGTTCGCCCATGCAGGGACATGGGTGGAACCCGAACTCGAACTGAATTAATAAGAATTAATTCAAGTGATTACCAAATTGGTTTTGGTTGAACCAATCTAATTTGGGTTAATTGTGGTTTTCTGGCTGGTTCACAGAAAACTAAACGGGTCAATATAAATACTGATAGGATTAGGAAACCCTAATCCTAAGTCTGACAGAAAAAGACACAAAAGAAAAACACACCATCTCCTCTCTCACTCTCTATTATCGTCCTTCTCTCTAAGAAAACAAGAAGATATTTTTCTCTTCTTAGTCTTGTGATTTGGAGATCAATCTATAGGCTTTTAGGTTGCGCAAATATACCTCATTTCTATCTATTAAAGATTTGTGGTTAGTGGTGACTGACATCACCTTGTGTTCTTCCTAAAGCAGTCTGTCCAGATATTCTGCTGTTCGATTCTCAAAGTAAACTCGAATCTATTTTGATTAATTAGTTTATTTATATATTGTGATTGCTTTCATTGGTATCAGAGCGTAGATTTTTAATTAATGATTTGTTCTTTAAGTGATGCTAGTTCTGTAACCTAGCTTTGATAGGGTCTGTGATTGCTGAAAATTTCATTTTTTGTGTTTTTCATTAATCTGTTTCAGATTCGATTGTCCAAATAGTCTAAAACGAAGTTTAGAATTTCGTAATTCTGATTATACCATTGTGTTCAAAAAAATTAGAAAGCCAAAATTGGAAATTTTTGTGGCCAAAATCGACCGGGAAGGCGACGCTTGACTTGCACGCGCCACTGTTGGGTGCTTGTGACTGCGCACAGTCCCAATGGGGATAGATGCGCTAGGGCACACGTTGTGCACTATGGTTCGACTACGTGTGCCAAGTAGACCCACTCACACGATGCCACTTGTAGTCCATATCAGCACATCTATGAGTGATGACACGTGGCCATGTGCGCTAGGTGGACAACACATCATCATCCACATGGCGACGCTGGCTTGGACACCACGAAATCCAAGTGGACTAATGATAATGTGACACCTGTCGGTGACATATCATCAGTCCATGTCATCCTGCCAAATAGGATTTGGCTGCCAAGTCTCCCAATCAAGGGGTGACACATGTTATTAGTTTCCATGTGAACCCCTAAGGATGTGTCAAGTGGCGGTTGAGACAGAATGGCGCGTGACAACGCATGAGTGCTTGGCCATACGTATTCTCCTTTTCTGGTGAGGCGTGAGGGCGCGTGTATGTTTGTCCAGATGATATTTTCAAAATTATGGAACATATTGTTGATCTTAATGGGAGGATGCAAGAGTGCATTTGGAGGGGTGGTTTTAGTTGTGGTAATAAGAAAAGATTGCTTAAGGTTACGAGGCAATCTCTATTTCACCCATTGCTTAGGCGTCTTATGCCAACAATAATAGATGATAACATAGAAACTTACCATGGAGCTCTTGATTTTTTCTTTGAGAAACTGGAGGAGAGAGGTGTTATATAACCTCAAGGTGCTAATGTCCTTGTCTGGCGAAGTGGTCGAGCAATTATGCATCCATTTGTGGGACCAATTGTTTACACCATTCCCAATTGGATATGAGAACCACTTCCTCCTAGTATCCCTAAGACTAGTGAGAGGATTGCTCCATTCCCAGTATTTGAAGATTTTGAAGATGAGGAAGATTATTTCTTAGAACATTTTGGTTTAGGGAATAAGGCTATGTAGCCACCTCTTAGTTTTAGCTTGATATTTGGTCTTAGTCAAATCAGTCATAGGAATTTGTTTAGACAGTTTGGTTTTTATCTTTAAAAAGCAAAACTATTTATGGATGTTTGATCTTAGATTCCCATGTTTATTAAATAAATTGTTTATTTATGTTGATGTGGTGTAATTTGTTTACTTCCTTCATATGATACAAATTTATATGTTTAAATTTTGTATGATATTTATTGCTTATATCTTGAGTTGTGTAACTTAGCGATATATAATAAATAACATAGGACATTTTAGTAACGAGTCAAACATTCATAACAATTTGCTATCCATAAATTGATTCTAGCTTAGTTAATTATTTTGTATAGATGGTAAAAATACATGATTGGCCTCGTTCGATTCGGTACTTAATAAAAAACTAGGCTAGATAAAATTTAAGTGGATAGTGAATTGAGTGTATTGTTATAGGTCCTCATGTGTCAAATGCAACTGTATCCTTATTTTAGGTTGTGAAAATGGCCACTACATTGAAATCCATTGTTGCTGAGTTGAATAAGGATCTGAAGATGAACAATGACAATTATGAAATCTGGAGTATGAAAATCAAGTATGTCTTTGAAGAGCAGGAGGCTCAGGACACCTTAGAGACAATTATTGTCAAACTCGAAGAAGGAACCACCGCCCAATATAGGCGTGATAGGGACTCCTATCTTGCCTACAAGAAAAAGAATTCTACTACTCACATCATTATGTTGAGTGTTATGGATGATGATATCACCAAATAGTTTCGTAAGTATCAAAATGCTAAGGACTTGTGGGAGGCATTAAAAGAGAAGTTTGGTGGAGTGTCGTTGACAAAACTTTGATCCCTAAGCATCAAGTTTGATACTTACCAAAAGCGACATGATTATACAATGAAGAAAAATATGAGAGAGATGTCTAACATGATCAGTGAACTTGGTAATGCATGTCATAAGTTGGCAGAAGAGCAGAAGGTTTAAGTTATTATTCACTATTTGTTTGCCAGTTAGGAGCATATGAAGTTACACCTAACACACGATGGAAACATCTTGACATTTGATGATGTTGTTCGTCATTTGGAAATTGAAGAGGATTGCCTTGCATCAATCAAGATGAATGCCAAGGTAAATTTGGCAAGATCCCATTCTAATAAGAACAACAGGAAAAGGAAGAACAAACCTTCTACTTTCAGTGGCAACGCTGAAAAGAAGACTGCCAAGTCATCTGGTCAAAAGAACCAAAAGAAAGTTGAACATTTCTAAGCTGAAATGTTACAATTACAGACAACAAACATCTTTTGCAAAAGATTGCAAGGCTCTTCGTAAGTTAGAATATCCAAACTTATGTATTAGTTATGCAAATGTATCTAGTTCAGTGTTCCTAACGGAGTTGCGTCCTTTGTGGGTGATTGATTTAGGAGCCACATACCATATGACGAAGGATAGAGAAACCTTCATCGAATTCTGATGAGTTCCTGGGGGAACAAGATGGATCTACATGGGAAACAGCTCCTAGGAGGAAGTCAAAGGCATTGACACTTGCAAGTTGACTTTGCTTAGTGGTCGATGCTTGATACTTGAGAATGTCCTCTACGCTCTTGGAATTAAGAGGAATTTAATTTATGTCATGCAACTGATGAACGTTGGCTTTAGAATGTCTTTGAGAATAATGGTTTAATATTTTCTTGAACAATGTTTGTTATGATTCTAGTCATATTTCGGATGGTTTTGTAGTTTTTGATTTGAATCCTGACAATTTAAATAAATCTAGTTTTTCATATGTTGCATCTTCTTCTAATAAAAATGAAGATAACGCAAAGTTGTGGCATGCTAGACTTAGCCACATTGGACAAGATCGATTAGTTTGACTGGCTAAGGCAGACTTGCTTGGTAACTTTTCAAATGTTGAATTACCTACATGCGAGTGTTGCCTAAAAGGAAAACTAGTTAGAAAACCAGTTGACAAAGCAACTAGAGCTAAATATCCATTGCAATTAATTCATTTATACATTTGTGGACCAATGAACACTCGCATGTAGGTAATTCAACATGTAGGTAATTCAAAACATTGTGTGATGAAAAGGGAATTGCACATCAATTATCCATTCCTAGAACTCCACAACAAAATGGAGTTGCTGAAAGAGGAAATCGAACAGTTCTTGACATGGTTAGGTCCATGATGGCAGAAACGAATTTGCCAATTTCCTTTTGGGGAGATGCATTACTTACTACGTATGTCCTCAACCGAGTGCCCTTTAAATCAGTAAGGTCTACGCCATATGAGTTATGGACTATACATAAACCTTATTTAAGTCATTTGAAGCTGTGGGGCTGTGCCGCCTTCGTACATGATACCTCAAGCAAGCATGGAAAGCTTGGCCCATGAGGTAAAAAGGGAATCTTTGTTAGATATCCTAAACTCTCTAAAGGATATGTTCTAATAGAAGAACAAGAAAACGACATGGTAACCGAGTTTGAGTCTAAAGACATCACATTCTTGGAAAATGAGTTTCCTAAGCTGGGAGAAGTGGATAAACATTTCACTTTTTATGAGACTCAGGAATCTGATACCTTAAAATCACTCCATCTGAGTGGGAGAATTGAGGTCGACAATGTAGATAACGTATCTCAACCTACAACAAATGCGGATGTTCTTGATCCTGTCCTCGATTTGAGTAGGACTATGATTCCAAATTCCAGTGGGAGTATGGAACTTAATCCCAGTGGAAGTGCTATTCCAAATCTTCATGAAAATATGCGTTATGTTTATTAAGAAGCAAAACCGCCACGTAAATCTACGAGAGGTTGAGTACCGCGACGACGTTTTTCAATCGAAGAACAGAGCGAGGCCCTCTTAACTATACCTCAATTTGAGGATAAACCTCACAACATGCAAAAGGTTAAATCATCACAACAAAACAAGAATGGATGAATGCAATGGAAGAAGAAATGGCAGCAATGAAGGCCAACCATGTGTGGGATTTGGTCGATCTACCTGAAGGCCGAAAGGCTATCGACAATGAGTGGGTACATAGAATAAAGCGATATGCCGATGGTAAAGCCAAAGAACGGAAGAGTCGGTTAGTCACGAAGGGGTTCACACATATAGAAGGCATCAATTATGATGATACCTTTTCTTCTGTGGTTAGATTCACATCTACCAGGTTAATTCTAGCATTAGTAGTTAGTCTAGACCTTGAGCTACATCAAATGGAAGTGAATATTGTGTTCCTCAACAGGAACCTGGATGAGGAAATCTACCTGGCTCAACCTAAAGGTTCCCTAGTCCCAGGCAGCGAACGTAAGGTTTGCCGATTGAGACGATCAATCTATGGCTTGAAGCAATTTTCTAGACAATGGTACATTCGCTTCCACGAAGCAATAGTTTCATTCGATTTTGAAGTAATCGATGAGGACCATTGTGTGTACATCAAAAGCGCAAATGATAAGTTTGTCATTCTCACCTTGTATGTTGACGACATACTGTTGGCTGGGAATGATACGTTTTTCATCAACAAAGTAAAGAATTAGCTTTCTTTAAATTTCATGACGAAAGACATGGGTGAAACAGAGTACATTCTTGGAGTAAGAATTTCAAGAGATTGATCAAGGAGATTGTTAACTTTTTCACAAGAGACATATATTAACAAAATACTTGAGAGATTTAATATGTCAAACTGCAATCCCGTTGATACCCCAATTGTCAAGGGTGAGTCTTTTAACAAAGGAATGTGCCCACATCGCCACAAGACATAGAGTACATGAAAAGAGTTCCTTACAAAAGTGCCATAGGTAGCATTATAGATGTAATGCTATGCACCAAACCAGATATTAGTTTTGCTATCACTTTAGCAAGCCGATATCAATCCAACCCAGGGAAGAAACATTGGAAAGTGGTGAAAAGGATACTGAGATACTTAAAGAAAACTGCAAACTATGCACTGTGTTATCAAGGAAATGATCTGCAACTTAGAGGATACACAGATGCTAACCTAGGTGGTGATATAGATGAAAGAAAATCCACATCTGGCTATGTCTTCTTGCTCGAAAATAGAACCATTCTTAGGGAAGCAAGAAGCAATCCTGTACAACATTGCCTACCATAGAAGCCAAGTATGTAGCTTTTTCACTCGCAGTACAAGAAGCTATATGGCTAAAGCATTTTATAAGGACCTTGGACTGACCACCTTGCTGATTCCATAACTATCTATAGTGATAGTAGGTCTAGCATTGCTTACACCAAACATCCAAAATTCCATGCAAAAAGTAAGCACATTGATATTAAGTGTCACTTCGTAAAGGATATGATTTCAAGCGGAATATTGAGTACATTCCTAGTCATGAGATGATAACATACTCACTTAGGAAACCGATATCCAGAGATGTGTTTGAAGAACACTTGAAGTCTCTAGGGTTACGTAGCATATATGAACATACCATTGTTAAATGTAATTTTTTTTACTAAGTAGTTAAAGTTTGCATTTAACATCTATATGACTTGATTTTCTTTTGAGCAATGAAATCATCATTCTTTGAGTTGCACTATTAGGAATGCATAAAGGTGAATATTATATGTTACCATTCACTAAGACTATTGATTATAGTAGAGCATGTTGTATGGAGAAGTAACCCACTCACACAGGTGTTTACCTTGGGTTTAGTTATTTGTTTGTTAGATGCCAAGGTGAGGCAGATTCTGAACATAATTGTGTTTTCGAGAGCAATGTTTGTAATCGTGAATGCCGCTTTGCAATAGTTGTGAGAAGAAGTCATATGGTTAGTTTGTCAAATATGCCATGAATGAGAATTTCATGTCCTATCAATGGGTGATTGAATACTATGAATTGCCTATGGTGGCATAACATAGTTCCATCTCAAAACCAGAGATAGTCCTAAGAGGAATGGACTAAATGTAGAATGCTTAAGTATGCTCTGACTGAAGCCTCTACATGGTGTTTATGAGATAAACATGCTCTCCTTCAATGAAGGATAGAACACCATGGCACATGTCCATATCATGTGTGTAAAGTAGCCAAAGGGATAAGAAATCTTATGAAAAGACAATCTCAATTTCTCTAGTGTGAGACCCTACAGTGAACAAGAGGTTCCCTGCATAACCTACCCTTATAACTCTTAATACAAACATAAAGTATGAGTCGGTGTGGTTACTTTGGTATGTCACCTAAAGTCATGCTTGATTTGACTGGACGTATCACACTGGGCAGGCACATTGATTCATGATGAACTGTATAGTGTAAGAGAGGAAGACTACTTTCTAAGCACATTAGCAAAGTTTCATGGTTCGCTAGGCACCTGTTATAGTTTATGAGAGAAACATAATAGTGAACACAAATTAGGCTTTCAAGATATCAATAAGTTTTGAAAGTAGCAATTATGGAAGGAAGTATAGGGTACAAACATATTTAAATGCATCACAAAGCTTATGTGTCATATATTTGATGAAAGAACCATGTTTTGAGAACTGCTGTATAACCTTAACCAGTATACAACGTTCTAACTCTCGTCGTATGCCGGTAGCGCAGCCTATTTGTCGTACAACAGATTGAATCTCAAATTTAATGAATCTGTATTTATTGAAGGACCATGATGGATACATCCCGTCATATGCAAGTGGGAGATGTTGGAAAACAGGTCCACCTATGCCTAGTCATAGGTGGAACTCAAACCCGAACAAAATTAATAAGAATTAATTCAGGTGGTTACCGAATTTGTTTTGCTTGAACCAATCTAGTTTGGGTTAATTGTGGTTTTCTAGTTGGTTCACAGAAAACCAAACCGGTCAGTATAAACATTGATAGGATTAGGAAACCCTAATCCTATGTCCGATAGAAACAGACACAAAAGAAAAACACACCCTCTCCTCTTTCCCTCTCTATTGTCGTCCCTCTCTCTAAGAAAAAGAAGGAAGAGATTTTTTTCTCTTCTTAGTCTTGTGATTTGGAGATCAATCTGCAGGCTCTTAGGTTGTGCAAATATACCGTGCTCCCGTCTATTGAAGATTTGTGGTTTGTGGTGACTGACATCGCCTTGTGTTCTTCCTAAAGCAATTTGTCCAGATATTTTGATGTACGATTCTCGAGGTAAACTCGAATTTATTATGATTAATTAGTATATTTCTATATTGTGGTTGCTTTCAGAATGTAAATGATAAATGGTGAGGTTTTGATTATATTCAAGTGTCGAAAAAAATATTCTATTTGATTATGTAAATTTTTGTTATGGTGAGATTCAGACTTTTTAGGTAGGTTTGATTAAATTTTGTTAATAAACCTATTGTTGCCCTGATTCACCATCAATGTCCTCACCACCTCAGTCACGTGAGCACGAATAAAACCTACAAAAAGAACACTATCAAAGGAATGGAAGGTGTTCCCCGCAAGCACTCCACTGCTCAAGTTAGAATTTCTGTAGAGTTTTGGCATGACTTGGGGGGTCGTAAAACATACCACAGAGTGTGTATGGACTCCCTATTTATAGAGGAATTAAGGGAGGTCAATGACAAGAATGTGTAAACTCCTTTCTCTCATTGTAAGATCTTTGGAGATCCCTCGTAATCCCTTAAAGTATGCTCTTCAAGATCTACCATGATTTTGAATCAACTGTAAGCTCACTATTTACCATATGTAAAGAAAAAATGTGTTTTATCATTTGTAGAAAGAAATCTTCTAGAACATAGCCTTCTTACTTGGGCTTTTTGAGCATTGGGCTTGGATTGTCTATGTGGACTTTTTGAAACTTATTACAAGCTATACCAATTGCTCTCCACTCTTATATTCGAATTTCCTAAAAGTGAAAGCAGCTTTTTAGGCCTTCACAGAACTTGAATTAACGTGAATTGTTGCAATTTCCCTAGTGTTACGCAAACAAAGGCTTTTGTGAGTAAGCTTTGTGCGTTGCAGAGATTGACTTTAATATTGCTGTAGAATATGGAGGCTAAACATGAAATTTGGCAATTTCAACTATATTGGAACCAAAGTTCCAGTATCCTTCCATGCAACATCATGAAATTTGGCAATTCCAATTATATTGGAATCGAAGTTCCGGTATTCTCCCATGCAGTGTCAACTTCTTTGCGTAGAACACGTCGGTGTCCAGTTCCTATTTAACTTCTAATTGAATCATTATCCAGTTGAGTCACCCGTGCCTTCCTAATCATTGTGCACCACCGTGCACATAGTCTGGTGAGTTCATTTTCTTCTAATGGGGTTTCAAATTTATTGAGGCTTAAAGAGATCTGCAATTGCTCACAGCCTTCACAAGTACTTTTTTTTTTTGCTTTTGAGCTGCAATTTTGGTTCATGATTTTTCTTCTCTTCTTCTACCTTTGGCCCTTTTTTTTATAACAAAGAGACAAAGCTGTGCCACCAATTCTTGACTTCTTGGTCGAGAGTTGCAGAGGTAATTTCTTGGCCTTCTTCTTTTTTTCTCTTTTTTTTCTTCAATTGATTAATTCTTGTTTTGTGTTTCCTGGATTGGTTCATTTTTCTAGTTGGAGAATTGGGCTTTGGTGCTACTAATGGTTGTGCCTTAAACCCATGCCATCTTTACTTGTATTCTTATTCTTTACTTTTTCTTGTGATTGGTTCTTTGCTTTTTACGTACCTCAACCTTTGGACTGTATCATCTCGCTTTGGTGATTTCTTGGTTCACGAATGGCTTAGTTGCACTGTATAGGAGTACAAAATAGGTTTCTTGTTCATGTAACATATTGCACACAATCTTGGTCTGTATGACTCTATTTGGTAATCTCAATTTGTATGTTTAAGTGGTCCCTTTTGCCTCGATTCTTGCTGCCCTTTTTAAGTGTTTTTTCCCTTTTCTTTTATGTGTGCGCCTTGCATTGTCTCCTAATTTTTTTTCAGGCTGACGGTGATTGGTGTGTGCCGGAGGCGAATGGGTTCTCGGTGGGGGTACGAAGTTGCTGGAGTGTTGTTCAATCTTGGAGGTTCTTGTGGTAGACGACATGATGTGAATGACTGCCGTGTGGACTGAATGACATGTGCTCTGTATCAACAATTCTGACACGTCATTCAGCCCTTGAAGAAGACAAGCTAAGTGGAGCCATAATTATTTGGGTGAACGACATGGATCCTTCATTTGCAATTTTGACATGTCATTGGCTATTGAAGACGATGAGCTAAGTGGAGAAACATGACGATTATGTGGTAAAACGACATGGGCCTTGCATCAACAATTTTGACATCTTGTTGGCTCTTGAAGACGACGAGCTAAGTGGAGCAACAACTATGTGGGCGAACAACAAGGGCGTGCATCAACAATTTTGATTTGTCGTTTTCTCTTTCCAATTCTTGAGTTGCTACTTGCAACTTGTTGCTTCCGGCTCCTCTTCCAACCTATTGTACACCCCTTTTGATGCTTGACTTGTTATAATGCCTCCCAGAAGTCTTCTTTGATTTTTGGCCATTTGCAGGTTGGATCCCTCATTTTGTGTTATTCCGTGGATCTTTACTATCGGCCTTTTTCCTTTGAAGTTGCTTTTTGGATATTCTCCCATGGTATTTTAGGTATTTTTCATGCTTAGACTTCTTATTTTCCCTAGAATATTTTGGGTGGAAGTATCTTTAGAAATTCTTGAATGCTCAATTTCAAAGTGGACTATCTAGAAAAGTTTCTCGAAAGTTCACAAATCTTAAAATTAAGCATTTCTCTGAATTTTCTTCTTGTAGAACGTATATCACCTATTCAAAAAAAATTTCAAAGGACTATTTGAAAAAAATTTCAAAGGCTTAAGTTCTCACTCCAAATCTCGAACCCAACAGCAAATTTCAATGGTGCACTACCAAACCTTCTTCGTTGAAAGCTCTTAAGCAACAAAAGATGCAGTCAACTGAGACCATCCCAGTTTCGTCATATCTTGAATAAGGGATTCCTATTCTTTCGCTCTGAGTTGGATCGTTGAAATAATGGACTTGCATGACAATCTTCAATGCCCCATTTTTGTCCCCAATCTTTCGCCATGTACGGAATCACCATGTGACTAGGACTGCGATTTCCTCTTCCCAACTTTGCATCTCTTTTTCTCAAGGAAAATAATTTGGTCTCATTCCAACTTCATCCCAAAGGTTAGATGAACCTAATAGCCTTTCATGTCCTCTCTGTCTCGAAGGGCAATATACCCTTATTAAGCTTGTTTCAATGCTACTTTCAACTCAGCAAATCTGGGAATGCGCTGGGACCGTCACAATTTGAGAGAGATAAGAAAACTTAAGTTTAAGGTATGTTTTTACCAGAAATTCTAACTTGAGCATCGAAGTGCTCGCGGGGAACACTTCCCTGTCCTTTGACTATGTTCTTTTTGTAAGGTGTATTCGCACTCTCATGATTGAGGTGGAGAGGACATCTTTGCTGAATCAGAGCAACAACAATACCAATAAGTTTTCGCCATTGATGTGGTTTCTGAAGGGTTTCAATGTACATTAAAAGAGGTTTAACACAACGAAAGCAAACAATTTTCATCGAAAACCAGCCAAGATTCACTCACGAAAATGACAATCAAAACATAATAACAAAGAAACAAAGATGCAGAATTTTATACCTTCTCCTTGTAAGCTATGTGTACCAAATTTTAAACACCAATAGAGCCCGTACCAAAACTAATCTTAAGGTACCTTTCCCCTCGCCTCGATGCCAATGAAAAGGACTACGAATTTGTACTCCTCTCTATGTTCACACACACACAAAAACTATGTGGTAAAGGGGATGTGCTAGCAACAACAAAATCTGGCCAATGACACCTAGGGCATTTAGCTTTGGCTCTAAGCAAAGAGAATGATGTCTCTTTCTTTAAGCCACAACCAGAACTTGTTATGGAGGCTTTATAAGAAAAGAAGAAATTGTTTTGCTTCTGTTTTCTTTCCTAAAAGTCGGCTGGACCTAGAAGAGAAGAGAAGAGAGTTGTGTTGGAAGAAAGGGTTACGGTTTTTTCTCAATTTTGGCAGCCGAATTCATCCACTCAATAAAACCCTAAAATTATCTTATATAATTAGTGTTTTTAGGCACTTAAAACACCACAACATCTGATGGAAAAATCTCACAAAAACCGACTAGAAATTATTCAAATGTAGTGTCCTAGTTTGACCAAACTAGTTTAGGTTTTAAGAGTCATTTTCCAACAAAACCTCTTCCTTTCTTTTCTTCTTTTAATTTTAATTATTTAAACCAATGTCCAGGCCAAAATATACATCCAATTTGGGCCTCCCATGTGGGCCTCATATGGTCCAAAATTATTTTATCCAATAAAATAAATGCTCCGGTAAAAAGATGATTTTACCCTTAACCTAATTTTCGATCGTGTGCGATCCTGTAGGTCTATTCAATCTTGGCAATGAGCTTTGGGCCCATAAATTCTAGGCAGTCTCTAGCAAGACACTATGATTACCCAAATTGAATAGATGTTAATTGGCATTAACAGGACCTAATGCAACCTTATACGATCCTCTGCCTCTCGATATCCTGATTAGCATAAGGCATTGACCTAGTCATCCTTATTTATTGCTGAATCATTTTCTTGACTATCTGGTAAGATTGATTAGGTCAAATAAATGATGTCTCTTATCATTTCATTTGGGTGTAGCCACGCACTACTCAAACTCTACCAATTAAGTGGCTGATGATATCTTCTCTCTTTACGAGAGGGGCAATCCATTCACTTCACTCATGTTTCTTTCCAAGACTCCCCACATACCCAATCATACCCATATTTGTCAACCAGTTACGACCATGTTAGGCATATGTCAAAGTATACGACAAATCACCAAAAACCCCATAGTGATTTAGGTATGATGATTCAAAATATAAGCATTGCATGAGAATGACTTGCCACAATGCAGTATTCTCATTAGCGGATCGAATCCAGATACCTTATTCCAAACTTTGTATCTATGAACTCTGATAGATATTCCCTATCCATGACCCATAGAACATGATTATCGCACGTAGCTCATACTAGTCTTAGTTTATTTCCACTCCCGTGGTTATAATCGACTAGGGATGTTTAGAATGAAATTCTTTATCACTTCCAGGTTCTACTATCAAGGTCCTCAACCTTGATAACTCGAGTGCCGAATATTCATTCATGGACATTTTATCAACCATATATGCACAAAAAATAAATGAATGATAAAATAATGCCTCATATTTTTATTTCCAAAATAAAAGGTACATATACAATGAATTGGGGCTAGGGCTTACGCTAATAAAGCGTACATTCTTAGTACCAATCAAATATATGAAAATTCTTTTGATAGCACTTAAATGAAATTCTTTTGATAGCACTTAAATGAGATTCTTTTGGACTAGACTGAAAATGTGCATATAGACATACACTAAACATAATATCAGGTCTACTAGCTATAAGATAAAGGAGTGATCCAATCATACATCTGTATAGCTTTTCATTTAATTCTTTATGTTCCTCATCTTTGGTGAGCTTTGTTGTGGTACTCATTGGAGTTGAAGCAGTGTTATTACTTTACATCCCATACTTTTTCAATATATCACTGATTTATTTTCTTTGGTTGATGAATATGTCATCCTTTGTTTGTTTAATTTGTAATCCAAAAAAGTGGTTAAGCTTTCCCATCATGCTCATTTCAAATTCTTTTTGCATCAACTTGGAAAACTCATCACACAAACATAGGTAAGTAACACTAAATATTATATCATCAACATAGATGTGAACTAAAATAATGCCATCATTCTTATGCTTAATGAAAAGAGTATTATCCACTTTACCTCTACTAAAACCATTCTGCATAAGAATTTGGCTTAATGTTTTGTACCAAGCTCTAGGAGCTTACCTTAATCCATATATAGAATTTCTCATCTTAAAAACATGATTTGGATGGTGAGGATCATCAAATCCTAGCGGTTGTTTCACTTATACTTATTCTTTGATGTAGCCATTCAAGAATGCACTCTTTACATCCATTTAAAAGAATTTGAAGTCTTTAGAGCATGTATGTGCACAGAGGATTCTGATGGCTTCAAGTCTGGCCACTAGAGCAAAGGATTCTTCAAAATCAATGCCTTGT